>BGNK01000890.1:55364-162950 GCA_003297005.1 Symbiodinium sp. clade A Y106
TTTTGTGTCGTTTTGCCCGTATTCCGAATATAGATAACTTAGGAAAGCTTGTCTATCACTTTTTATCAGCTAGGACTCTTTGACATCGGTGTTTGAACGGACATGCTACCACTGTTGCCGTAAATGTATGTTAGATCGAAATTTTGAACATACAGCATATCTGGGAGTGTTGTTTTGTATTGGCTACAGCAGAAGTTTAGTTTTGTAGCATGCCATTCGAGACGCGAGTACGAATATCANGGGGGGGGGAAAAAAAAAAAAAAGAAAAAAAAACAAAAAACCAACAATTTGGAATTGGCGGGCCAATTTTGTTTTTGATGTCTACGTCTATGCATGTCTATGTCTATATTTGTATATACATACATGCACATACACATACGTACGTCAATACATTGTAATGTGTATATATATATATGCTTATGTCTATGCATATGTACATCCACATGCATACATACATACATGCATACATAAACACACTCAAACATGTGTTGGTATATGTGTCTGAAAGGGAATGAATCATGAGCATATCCTGTGCCTGTCCCGTAGTAAACTCATATTTGTATAGCAGTGCCGTTTCTGGCAATGAGCGGTCGCGCAAAAAAATACAAATGTCGCTCTCCCACATCGGGACCGCCGAGGCCAAGTCATGGGTATTGAAACCGCTCCATACATGAGGTGGTGTCTTGCCTGCAATTTTCGAGATGATACCTCGTTTTGTTTGGATTAGTGTTTACGGAAGAGCTTGTGTGCTTTGGCTGTTGTCCAAAATCGTTGTATGTTTCAATTAGGATGTGCACAAGTGACATGTCTTCTGATTGAGTTTTGCCGATAAGGAAAATCGGGAACCAAGTTTGGCAACCGGATTTTCGCGCCACAGGTGTATGGAGCCCAGTTACGCAAGAGTGAGTAAGAGAGTGTGTGGGTGTGTGTTGTGCGGTTGATCAAGCGTCAAGACATGCAGCGGGCGAGCACTTGTAGGGCATTACAGCATTGAGGTGCTTGTCATTTTAGTGGTATCAGTCTCGGAGAGGTGATCGTGGCTATAGTGGCATGGGCGTTGCGATGGTGCCACTGCAACCTGTCACGATCCGACAATAGACTTCGCTGCAACCCCAGGCAGAGAGTTTCAACTTCGTGATCTACGACCCTGCACCTTGCCGTTGTTGGCATATGCGCGAGATTGCAACGGTGCGGCAATCTCGCTCCCGGCGCACAAGAGTCGCTGTTCGCTGATCTCGCATTCGGTCAAAAATTTCAAAAGCCAAAATTGTGCTAGCGACATTGGGACTTAGAAACTCAGGAGCAGCATCTGACCGTCACCCTTTGGGATCGCGACCTCTTGAGCGACACGGGCCGCATTTGTGCGGTTCCAGACTTGCCTTTTGCTTCGTTCCTCGAGTTAAGGGGCATCCTGCGGCGAGAGAGCAGCTTTCTGAAACCCAGGAGGCCGCGAAACATGTGCCACCTTGGCAGGTCAGGATGACCTCATGGGCGAAGCCAAGACCGTGGCGGCAGTCAAGGCGTCTAACACGCCATCGGCACACGGAGTATCCAGTGCTGTCTGGTAGGTGCTAGAGGTGCGTTATGTTTGTTGGATGAAGCTTGATGTGATTCTGCAGAGCTGCATTGCTTTCACATACCAACGGGCAGGCAGTGCATCTCTCTGAAACTGCAGTGCCCCTCATATGTCCAGGCTGGGATTGATGGGACGCTTGCGCTTTTGAGGGTCGTTTCGGAAGTTTGGCATCCAAAAAAAGAAGCATCCAGCTCTGCCTTTCGGCTTTGATGCTGTCCAAAACAAGCACGCGAGGAAGCCACCAATCTGTCACGACAGTTTTGATGCGTTCAGTGTTCAGTGTTCAGGGGATCACTCGGAAGAGACCCGGCAAGCCGGAACCTTCAAAGCGAAGGCGGGATGCATGTAGCCCACCACAGCTTGCGCATTGGTGCACACCCTGGTTGGAGGTTCATGTATGGAGCAATGTAGCACTGTAATTGCACATGCCAATTCTCGCTGCGTCCATCAAGATCGAGCTGCTGATCACTGCGCCTGGTCATCAATCCCAAGAAGGATTTGCTCCTCGGCTTCATCAGCACTACCCGGCAGCTCGCAACACTGAAGGTGCGGGTTCTTTTCTCTCTAGTTGACGATGAAGTTGAGATAGATGGCTACCACTAGCCCCCGAAGAAGATCTCGGGAACAGTTGCACCCCTGAGGCCTCCAATGTGTAAAGTGTAAAGGTAAGGTATGGAAGAATGCATAATCCACCCGTAAGATTTCGTTACAGTACGCTTAGCACTAGGCTGGCATCAAGCTCAAAAATCTCCGTTGTCGACAACGCAGGTTTGCGTTGTGCGTGTGCGGGAGCTGCTGCAGGCTGGGAAAGACGCAAGCCTGTGACGTGTTGCAGTCTCTATGCCCTTGTTTTTAATTCCGGTGGAGATACTGAATCAGCGCGGGCAGGCGGGTTCGAAGATAAAGGCCTGGTACTCAGAATCTTGGGTCTGTTGCTGCTCGCTCGGGCAATGCATCAGCAGCAACCTTGCTTCGTCTTGCCATGATAATCTCCGTATTCCACATTGTGGGCTGCTGCCCAGGGCCGTCGACTCGCGGTGCGGGCAAAATTCAAGGACGAGTCGAGCATCACGAAGGCCGGATATTTCGGGTGCCAGGTTCTGTGACTGTGTCACAGGATCTCGCATAGATATAAATAAATAAGTATATATGTGTATATACATAGTTGCATATACACATACACATATTGTACATATCTATGTATGTATGTGTATATATATATAGTGAACCCCAGAAAGTTGGAACATGGCTTTAGGAGGATTGGTGCTAGGATCCCTTATACTTTACCTTAAGGGCATGAGGATAATGATGTTCCAACTTTCTGGCTTCTACTATATATATATAGAGTGTACACATGCATACACATATATACACACACACACTCACACACAAACACACCTATGTATAGATATATCCGCAAGTACATTCATATACATACATATACATATATGAACATTCTAAAATTAGTGTGTTCATTGTCACATGAAGTAGTGAACGTTAGCCATGAATACATCATTTAGTTAACTAAGTAATTAATTAGTCAGTTCGGCCGCTGAAATCAGCTAGTTATTCAAGTAACACATGAATGGATTAACTCATCAGTTATTTAGTATATGCGTAGGTTTATATTCAGTTAAGAAATTGTCTAGTTAATTAGCCGTTTATTTATCCCATTGCATTGGTTAATTGGGTATGTAGGTGAGTATTTGATCAGTTCGTTCGTTACAAAACTAGCTAGTTCTATCTGTGTATTACTTACCTCAGCAATCAGTTAGCCAATAGTCAATGGGCTTATCAACTAGTTGAGCACATAATATTTACTTACTTCATGAATGCAACTATTACGTGAATTAGGTAGTGTCATTAACTAGAAAACTAGGTACCTAATTATCTAATTGGTCAAACATTTCGTTCAATAGTTGGTTAATTATTTCATGAATTTGTTCAGCAGTTAATAGTTCATAATTTGGTTAATGAATTAGTCAGTGAACTAAACCGGTCAATCGTTCAATATTTAACTGCTTAACTACTTGATGACTTAGTTTGTCCGTCAGTTCATAGCCACTGTTATCTGCATGCGTATACATGTTGACATTTCTGCATATACATATATCCTTACATGGTGTTGTATATGTGTAATACATATATGTGAGTATGTATGTGCATATGTGTGCATCTGTGTCGGTGCGTATGTGTGTACCTGCATATGTGTATGTGCATGTATTTCTATATGGGGATGTATACGTTTATGCACATGCCTATGGATATGTGTATGTACATGTATGTGTTTATGCTATGCTTTTTGTAGTGCGCGCAGATGAATAAGCGTGCGTACACAAATATATGCACATACATATATATAACAAGTACATAGATACATGCATATATATATATATATGTATGCACATGCTTATACACACATATATATATATAAATATACATAAATATGTACAGACATATGCACATACCTGTTTATTCACATGAACACATGTATGCATATTTGCATATATATATATATACATGTGCATATTTGTACGTGCATGTCTATGTACACGTTGGTCTATGTGTTTGTTTAATTGCATGTGTCTGTAAGTGTAGGAATGTCAATACATGTATGTAATGTGTATGTGTATGTGCGTGTGTGCAGCTGTGAATCTGCATATGTATGTCCATGTATAAGTATATGTGCATGTATATGGCATGTTTTTGTATGTGTATCGGCACGAATAGTACAAAGTATCAATGCGTTGCGAACGAGAAGCAAGGGGATTCGATGCATGGTGGCAGGTAAGGTGAACCTTTTCGAAGAGAGCTTTTTGGGATTTAGTGATGTTGCTGCTGTTGTTGCTTGCATCATTGCAGATGGACTGTGTGGTTATGGGTTGCGGATATTTGTTTAGAGCTTGGGGTTGGGCTAGGCGGTGTTGGCACTTTCGCCAGGCAGGTACGCCGATGTTAGACATCACGGAGACTTTGCCAGCAAAAGCCCGCGCCTCAATCCCGAGCCAGATTCGGGGTGAAGTTGGAGGATTCTCGAAGAGTTGTGCGCCGTGAGTGGTGACGACAAAGGGAGCCCGTCGCGAAGCAACTAATGAGACGCTGCGAGTGAAAGACGGAATGCAATCTCCTATCAACAACAGCACCGTGGCAACAGGATTGCATGCCTCTGCTAAGGAAATGCTGCAGAAGATCAAGGACAACATGACAGATGCAGGCCTGCTGCAAGGAGATGTCAAAGAAACTGTCAGCGAAAGCAGTTCACCAGCTTCTGCCGGATCTTCAAAATCTATCCAGTTGTTCTGACATATCAAAGCGAATAAACATTCAGCACTTCTTTTTCATCCCGGCCCGCACCGAGCAGTGGGTTTGTCTTGCAACCGGACCCGTTTTCAACCTGCTGCTGCTCCTGCTGCTGCTGCTGCTGAGATGTGTGGGCACGGTGTTCTGGCGTCGGCTTTCTGCCACTAAGCGCCTCTGCCGGGTTGATTCTCCCGAATCTGTACCATCTACACGTGTGCAGTTGTCACAACTGCAAGGGGCGAGTCATAATAGGCCACACGGGCGACACATTCCTTCCATCAAAGCTGCTCCAAGCATGGTTCGTTCTGTGCATTTCGCAGCTCATGTCATGTGGCAGCTGGCAGGTGTCGAAGTCGAAAAGATAGATCAGGCCCCGTGAAGAAGTTCATCAGCAGACCTCGTGCTATGCAGATTCCGTAGTGTGCTTTTTTTACCACCGCAAATAGCTCAATCCATCACGGCGCCTAATCTCAGGTCTTGGCAGAAGTATCTGTATAGGACTTGCGTGTCAAGGTCAGGAAGCTGCATCGGAATTGTCGGGCGAGGGTGCTGACAGTGCCGTGATGTGAGCTTGGGAAGCTCTGCTACTTTGTGCATGAGCATGCATTTCACAGGTGCTGTCCAGTCGGGCAGCACGAGCTCCACCCAAGATTTGCAGGTTTTGGACCTGACATCCTTGCGAAGCTCACGCTTTGCGATCAATAGATCCCTGCAGCCCGGCTGCTGCATATTCTTCGACCGTTACTTCTGTGGAGAGGTTCCAAGTGGCCTGCAGGCCTGTGCAGATTTCGCTCCAAGGCATTTCGTGATCAAGAATCAAGATGCGGATGCAGAGGACCTCATCCTCGACTTAGCTCCTTAGCTGCAAGTTGAAGAGTCACGCTGTCTCTGGGTTCTAGGCTGGCAGAGACGTGTATGCGACCATGTGTTACCAACGAATCGCAGGAATTCTGCTGTCCACTACAGAAGGAGACCTTGAGCGTCAGACCCAACCCTGTCAGGTAGACATGGCCAAGTTGGACGAGCTGCATGGCTGCACTTGAAGAGCCTGCTAGTGTTTATTCTGTAATATTCTCATGTACAGCTTGGCGTTGAAGCACGCCCCACGGTTCAGGACGGTTCAATGGCACACCATTAAAGCACACGTGATTTACGGACTTGCGTCTCAAGCACGCCACTGGTTCGAGCACCGCAAGCCTGGGACCTGCGTGAAGCAGTGGCTACGCCCACAGTGTCAGCCTACGTGTGGGGACGGGGGAGTGAATGAGCCTTCCCTGAAAGCCTGAAAGCGCTGCTTCCGCCATCCATCTTTGTCAGGTTTCTGCCTGCCCTCCATCCACTACTTTAGGGTTTGTGTAGTGATGTTATCACTATCACATTTTTAGAGGCCTGCCCGCGATCCTAATGCGGGTCTCGTTCGTTCGTGTCGTTAACAATTTCCCTCATAGCTTGCATGACTCGTGTGGGTGAGCGAATCCGCTCAGGTCAAGGCGAGAGTGTCCAGTGCATGATTGTTTGCAGCGCGCGAATCTAGTCTTTGCAGTACGCCAATCCGTCTTTCCAGTGCGCAAATCGGTTCCCTCCCCCTTGTGTTTTCTAGCAGGCGCATGTTCTTTCTGATGCTGAAGCTGCTGAAAGCCCTTTGTAACTTAGTGTCGACTACCTTCGTCTGCACATGAGGATGAAAAAGGAGGCGAAGAAGAAGGGTGTTTTCGGCAACACCTCGCCGGCGTCCAATACGAACCACATCGAAGAGACGCGAGTTCTGCCCTGAGTTCTTGCTCCTGACCTCGCAGTGTCAAGTGGAGTTCGCAGCCTTGTGGCCCATGCTGGCCAACCAAGGGGGGGGACGAAGTTCTGGCTACCATGACAGCTTCTTGGCTTCATGTGGTGGCTGGTAAACAAGCTTCCGGCGGCGCCTTCCTGTCACAATGTAAAAATGTAAAGACGTAGAGACCTTCACAGATGTTCACAAAAAAACTCTGCCTCGGATGTCTGGCCCGTCTTGGAGCCTGGAGCCGAGGTGAAACTTTCGGAAGTCCGAGCTTCAAAAGGTGCTTTGCTAAGCGGTGCTTTCTTTTCCGTCCTCCGTCCTCCGTCCTCTTGCTGTTTCTGTTTTGGGGTTTAAGTTCACTACATGGAAAGGTCTCGCCTTGCCTGGCCCCTTCTTTTTCGAGAGTGAAGAGCTTGGCAAGATCGAAGTGTCTTTGCTGCAGTGCGCAGCCGGAGAGCTGGAGTCTTTCTTCGGAAGCCCGCGGCCAGCAGGTAAAGTAATTTAAGAACAGGGGTGCGCAGGGTGCGAATTCAGGAAACGAGATCGGCAGATTCTGGAGATATCGGCGACTTCAGGCTTTCTGAAAGGGTCCGAGGGTTTAAGGTCTCCTAGGGTTTCGTGTTCAGGGTTCGCAAGGTGTCAGCTGATCAGGATCTCGGCTTTATACGGATGGGGACTCGGATTTATATGGAGGGTGCACGCTTTGCCTTCGGCATTGGTTCGTAGGGTTTCGGTTCAATATGTTCAATACGTTTCATGATTTCGCTTGAGAGGCCTTAGGTTTGGGGTTGAGGGGTTTTCAGGGTCGAGGTCTTAGAATCGTAGGCAAGTCCAGCTCGCCCTGGCATCGTCAAAGAAGCTTGTTTAGTGGGTGAGCCCAGCAGCCTCTTGCCTGTGGTGGTGTCCTGCCATTGCAAAGCTTTTGTTTCTGAGTTGTTCACGTATTTCGTTCAAAACTTCCGTGCATATCCTGTGCGCTTGAATTTCGCGAGAACGCTGCAGTGAGATTTATTTTTGGTGTTGTAAGCAAGCCCTCGATGCGATGACTGATGTCTTGGGGGCGGTCCATTCTGAGGCGAAGATGTTCGTGGGATTGTGCCTTGGCAACGAAACGCACGAGAGACGAACGAGTGCACACACTACCATGTCGAGTCGGAGCCAAGGAGCGGGCTGGAACCGACCACGACGGAGATCATTGAAGAAATGAGCGCGCAACTTGTCCGAAACCTTTTAGAGGAACCTGACCGCAAGCGACTTGCTTCTTCTTAGCCTTCCCACCTTCCCGTCTTCGTGCGTGTTTCGTGTGTGTGTGTGTGTGCGCGCAAACTTGATTTCCAAGAGGGGTCTGTTGAGTCTGGTCACGAGCTCGACAGTTTATGACATGGACAAGCATGTGGACGGCAGGGAATGCACGCAGAAGTTACGAGTCAGAGAGAGGTAAGGCAATGCATGTCCGCAGTTCTTGTTGATGCATTATTTCTCCCTTCAACTTAGAATTTAGAACTTGCTGCCACCACGTGAAGCGAACAGAGATCGCACGGAAATCATCGTCATGTTTTGCAAGCCTTGGGTGTTCAAAGTTACAACTTGAATATGCTTTTGTTCCTCGTAAGAGTTGTTCAAGCAGGTGGTCTTGAGCAGCTGTTTTCGGGTGCTGCTGGCATTCGGACGGCTTGTTGGCGGTTATGTTAAGGATGTGGCCTTTGCATTGCAGTTTGCGGTTAGGTCTTGGTGGCTTGAATATTCTATTCTGAGGTTTACTTTCGGGGGAGAGGCTTGATACATGCCAGAAGTCTATTCGCAACTACTAAACTACTAATATGCCACTTCAGTAGTCAGCCTCTCTGTAGTCATTCTTCCCTTCCCGCCCGACCGGCAACCTGGGCGCAGGGACGATGTCATGGCGGAGATGGACTTAGTTTCCAGCTGAGAGGCCGAGGGCCGAGGCCTAGGCAGCGAGCCGACTAGCCACGCATTTTCAAGCATCACGGCTTCCGAGTTAGTTCCACCCCTCTACTTCTGTGTCCATCCGACCCCTTGATGGCCACATTTTCCTACCGGATAGTCGCTGCGAAGTTAGAGTCTGCTTGCCAGAGGTCTCAAGCACTTGTGCTGTCATCTGCAGAATGCAGTTTGTGCTCGCAGAGCCGGTCGGAAACTGTGCTGTTCTTGGAAATAAACTCCCGTGCTGTGAGTGATGACGCTTCCGGAGATGACAGCGTCTCGTGCTGGATGGTCCCCGTCCAGCCATGTAAATGTGCTTCTCGCCGATCCAGGTGCAGAGCCGCCAGTGGCGGTTTCTAGGCTCCTCAGCACCTGTTACCTGGTTCTAGCTGACCAGCTTCCTTTTTCACATGTAGCAGCCACTGAGAAACTCAGTCGCGCTGTTCGTGAGAGATTCCCGATTGCGATGGGGCTGTTGTCAATATGTCGGAATGCACATGAACATACTGACCAGACGATGACGTTTTGTTCTGCACCCTCCATGTCTCACCACGCTGTAGCACGCAAGTTCGAATCTTGGCATCTGTGTCCTCCGGACGTCCTGCACATTGCAGCGTCCGGAAGAACTCTCCTCTTAGACAGAGCAGTGGTGCTTTCTGCCAGATGTGCTTGCTGTGCTGCGTGTAAAAGCATCATAATGCAAAGCTGGGGGCCTTGGGTGCTCATTCGGCCGGTGAGTTTGCATGTGCCGTGGGACCATGACGTTTCGTAGGGGACATGAGATCGCAGGATGCATCCATCAGTACGCGCCGGTGGCAAGTTTGTTGCTGAAGCGGACTGCTTGCGGATGCTATCAATGGCTTCTGCACTCTGTCGGAATGCAGGTGTCCACAGGCTGTGTGTAAGTGCAGGATCTTGACAGATTAGTTGTCACCTCCACTTCCACCGTCTGAAATCCTAACGTCTGGGGCATGCCCCATACAACCGCATCTCAATCTTATAAAGATGAAGAATGATTTCGTGCACTCAGCCAGAAACCAGGTAAGCGGCAGGACCTTTCTAACTTTCTAAACATCGTGGTTGATTCTGGGCCCTGAGGTAGAATGTGACCAAGTGCCCGACATTTAATCGCAAATGTGCTGCTTTGAGCTTGCAAAACACGGGTGCTTCTATGTTGGGAATTTCTCATTATACTATTTAGCAGCATGGATGTCTTGCAAACGCACACTTCGCAAGTACCCCCACGTCCGGCATCAGCCCCCTCTGTCGGAAAAGCTGAAGCCAGGTTGCAGGAGAATTTGCAGCTTCTTCGAGACGTGGAGGCTGCCATGTTTCCCCCTTGGGGTAAGTGAATTTCCGACCTATGCTATCTACGAGACATGTGCTTCGCTTCGCATCTGGTTGCAGGCGAAAAGTCAATCTTCTCTCGATGCCGCGCGGGCAAAGGAGTCATGAAAGCCACCGTGCATTTGGTCCGAACTGAAGTGCCAAGCAATGGTTGCGGTGCAGAGAATTGCTGGCTGAAAGGAGAAGCGCCACGCAGCCGACTTTCTGAAGCTGAAGAATGTTCGCTGCCCAGTACAGTTGCCGCCACCGTTGCCAGTTCTGCTGCTGCTGCTGCTGCTGTTGCTACTTGTTCGAAGCCAGGCCAGGCTAGGTTGTAAGCCATGTCCTTTATGTCCAGTCTCGCATTTAAGTCTGAGGTCGTTGTGCAACTCTTTCCTTCTGTAATTGTCCGACTTGCTTTCCACCTGCGCAAAAGTGCGATTCGAGCCCTTAGGCTCAGGGTTGAGGGTTGAAGGTGTCGAGGTTTAAGGGGTGTCGGGTATAAAATTCAGGGTCTAGGTTTGGAGGTAGCAGTGGGCAACATTTTAGGGTGCTTTTCAGGGTTTTGGGGTCTATGGTGTTGGGCTTCAGCACTGTCGGGTTTTTGGGTTGAGTGTTGCTTGGATGTTCGGTACCTCAACAGTGGTCTGGCTTATTGAGAACACAATTCCCGAAAGCAGTTGGCAGCCCCTTGAAGCTGCTGGTTTCCGCTTGAAAGGTGTTACAATTGTGGACAGGGCTGTTCAGCGCGAATCCCTGTTGATGTGCGAATCCGCTGCGCTTGCGACTCCACCTTCGCAGTGCGCGAATTCTTTCTTCAATGCGCAAATCGGGTTTTCCCGTTCACGAATCGGAAGACCTGCTTGAATTTGCCAGGACGATTATTGTAGGCTGATTCGCGCGGCGAGGGTGCGGGGCTTCGCTTCGCTGCTTCACTCCCCCTATAACCAATAACTTCTGTTTTGCCCGAGGCACCCTCCGAAAGGACTCTTAGTGTTCGGAAGAGCAGTATCAGTAGTAGCAGTAGTAGTAGTAGTAGTAGTGGTAGTAGTAGTAGTAGTAGTCGTGGTGGTGGTGGTGGTAAGCTGCCGAGTAAAACCGGAGGACCTGCTTGCTCTTGGGGTTTAATGGGACAACAATTTGAACAGTCTCGGCTGGCATCGCTCAGATGCCCCAGACAATTGGGCCGTTGTCAAGCATAGGAGCACCAACGGCGCGCACGCAGCATGACATTTACTTTGGGCGTCATGACGCGCGCAGCTGTTTTGCTTAAGCATGACCGCGTAGCGCGCTAGCAGGGCCATGCCGGGCCCCTGGTTCCTCCCCCGGGAGGACGAAGGGGCATGGAAGGGCTTGCCCGCTGCGCGCGGAGATTACCTGGAACTGAGGCTCCTCGACTGGCATCCTCAGGGGATGGCCTTGGTGAGAGTTGAGGAGCGTGGAGACCCCGCCCGGTACGGGGAATGGTTCCAAGCCACTATAGTGGCGGTATCCGACGGATACCTGCAGTGGTGGCTGGACCAGGGAGAAGGCTCAAGCGAGCAGAGGTGGTTCTCCTTCCACGTCTGTGCCAAGAGCCCTGCTACTTGCAGGGGCTCGAAAGGGCACCCCGACTTGAACTTGGAGTTCCACCTCGAGTCCCTTAACTTAGGAGCATCCCTGCATCCCTTTGGCGGAGCTCGGGACTTCTCAACAGCCTGCGTGGCTAGCCCAGCCCGCTGCGGCGGCAGATTTAAAGTGGGAGCTAGATCGACTGGGCGGCCAGCCACCACCACCAGCTGCGGCTGAGAACAAGGGGGGAAGGAGAGAGAAAGAAAGGGCCAAGGACCCTGCAGCTCCTTCTTGGGGCCACGCCCCCGGCGCCGACGGCAAGCCGACGGCCTCGCCGCAAAGCTGGACGACCTGGCCAAGGAGCTTGAGGATCCTGGCCGGGGGTCGGAAGGAGAAGCGGAAAGGCCGTCGGGGAAAATCGCCCGAGCGTCGTCCCCCAGAACCCCGTGCGCGGGAGAAGGCCAGGGGCCCTGTCGCTGACGCGGAGGCCGCCCTTGAGAAGAAAAGGCGGCGCTGGCTCAACCCTGACGGACACTGCAGTGTCTCGTCGGGGTCAGAGCGCAGTCGCGGCAGGAGCCCGCAGAAGCCCCGGTCCGAGGACCAGAGTGTGCGGCGAGAGAAAAAGAAAAAGAAAAAGAAAAAGAAAAAGAAGAAGAGGAGCCGGTCCCGTGACCGGGGCCGCCGTGCTGATCGCGGGCCCTTCGGGGCGGGCGTGAAAGTGGCCCTGGGAGAACCTCCTCACGATCATGGTCCCGGAGTTCCGGGCGAAACTGGGGATCAGGCAGCTGAGAGAGAGCTGAAGACCCTCTGCCGTGCCTTGGACCTGGTGGTGGAGGGGGAGGCGCGGCGAGCCGCAGACATCCTCCCCCAGAGGGCGAAGGCCGTCGAGGCCGCTCTCCACGACGACAACTGGCTGAAGGAGTTTCGAGGCAGTGATGGCTGTTCGCGAGCTGGCGTTGGAGTCAAAGGGCCAGAAGATGGCGTGGGGCCAGGGCAAAGGCCGCTGGGGAGGAAGGAAGCGAGCCACCTCCTCTCCAGGTCTCTTTTGAGGGGGGAGAAGGGAAAGGAAAGGAGAAGGAAAGTCTCAAGAAAGAGAGCGCAGCTGGGGCGACCCCCCTCAGAACGATCCTCCGCACGACCCCATAAAAGGGACGATGGTGAAGAAGGAGAGGCCTCAAGGAGGAGGAGGCCATGGAGGTGGACCCGCTCGTCCCCGACGACCCGACCAGAGACTACACCGCCGGAGGAGTGGGACGATGAGGTCTTTGAGGCCTTGGGTCCCTGAACCACGCTGCCAAAAACGCAGCGAGGGGGTGGTGGAACCTGAAGGGCCTCCAGAAGGCCGTCGCCTCACTCCTTGCGAGGAAGCCGACGTGGGATCAGGCGCTACGCGGTTCCCGACCCCATTGGGGTCCTTTTTCCGGAGACAAGAGGAAACCGAGGCGGTGGGGGCGCTCCACGCGCTTAACTTCCACTACTGCTGTGGGTGGCGGCCGTCCTCTCAGTTAGGCAGAAGGAGGCAGTGAACGGTCTTGCTAAGGCCTGCGTTGGCTGCTTTGGGAGGGGCAATGCCTTGGGAGGACCGGCTGAGGCTGAGCGTATCCTCTCCAGCCGCACGCGCGACTATGAGGGAAACCTCGTTGAGCGCGTGGGGGAGATCAACGCGGATCTCGTGATCGGGGCGTGGCCCCAGGAAGGAGAGGCGGCTGTGGCCGAGGTCACCGATTTCTTGGAGGGGGATGCCAGGGCAGCGGTGATCAGCCCCCGGCTTCACTTAAGAAGGCGGACCGCCGAGGCTTCCAGGAGCACCCAAGAGGAGTGGAACAAAGTCGTGTCGGCGGCTTCCCTGAACGCCTCGAAAGCTCTGGCGGGGGCGCTTCGGGGGGGGCATTCAGGGAGGAGTCCTCGATGGCGACCGGGGCACCATTTCAGTTGGCCTGAAAAGTCCGAGAGGCTTGTGCTTGCTACTCTGGGCCTGCTGGCCACCCCGAGCTGGACAGAGGCGGCCCTCCGAAGATGGGTGGGGGCTGCCTTTCGTCGGCCCCTGTTTGCCAGCTTCCAGGAGATCTTCCCCCTGATCGAGAGGGCTCGAGCAGTGGACCCAGACCCTCAGGTGATCGACGAGATGGTCACCTTTGTCCTACTTCTTCCGTTGGCGTCCACCTCCCTCCGAGCGCGGGTCTCTTCCGAGATCTCGTGCTCAGACGTGTCGCTCTCGGAGGGGGAGCCGCGGTCGCTGAGACCGCCCGGCGGCCCACGGTGGCAGCCGTAGAAGAGGATGACCCCGGTGTTTGCGCCCACTGCGGCGGAGAAGAGTGGTGGGGTCAGCATGGGCAGTTTTATCCCTGCCCCGCCTCCTGCGGACGCTCGTTCTGCATCTGGTGCATGGAGCAGCACAGGACGGAGCGCTGCTCCAGAAGAAACTACCCGTGCCCAACCTTCGCCGAGTTTTTCCCCGAGGCCGGGCAGCCGCTTACGGAGGCCATGGCCCTCAACAGGGTGGCGGTACTGCCGGCCTTCGGGCCGAACGTCAACTCGGCAGACGACTTCTGGAGTCTGGAGTCCTGCGGGAAAGGACAAAATGGAAAGGATGGAGGCAGATCCACTGGTTGCGGCAAGTTCTGGATCCCTCCGTTCAGCACCTTCGGGCGGGGGCGAGGAGAGCAAGTCCGACTCGGCAAGGCAAGCACCTCACCGGGGTGCCAGGCCTTTCGAAGGCCTCCGCCTTTGAGGTCAGGAGGGCAAACACTCTGGCCCAGCGGGCCTTCAAGTCCTGACCAGGGCACTGGAGGAGCACTGCCTGTGCTTTGTTTGCCAGCCCTGGGACTCCTACCTCTGGTACTTTCCTGAGGCGCAGGAGCTCAGGGAGAGGCGGCAGGTCTTCTCCACCAGTCTCCCGCTCTGTTGCTTTGGAGGCGACCAAAGGTGGGTGGAGATCCTGCACAATTCCCCTGCTGTGCACAACTCTCTCCATCGGGCTGAGTGCTTAGTGCATGGAGAAAGTGCCAAAGCATGGTATGAGGGCTCACTGCGGATCACTTTCGAGTGCTGTGAGGAACTTACGTTCCCTCCCAACTTGTGTGATGCCCTGGCCCAAGCGATCAAGCGGGACATCGGGGAGATCTCCCCGCTCATTCCCGGGAAGCTCACCGATCGCTCCATGGAGTGGCANCCCAGCTGCGTGGTGCCGCAGCCAAGCTTAGGTCACCCGCCGAGGCGGAGGCAGCGGCAGAGATCATCGCGCCGTTGGCGCAGGAGATCCTCGAGGATCCTCAAGGACACCTCCGAAAGATGCTCGGCCGGGGGCACTACAGAGGCACCGAGGTTCGGCTCATGGCGCCAGGTGAGCCTGATAACCTCAAGATGGTGCCCTACCCGGCGCACCTTTGGAGGTGGCGCAACACGCTGTCTTTTGCATGGCAAAACGAAGACAACATCACCGCACTGGAGATGTTGGCGGCGGCTTTGGCCGAGATCAGACGCCGTGCGCGGCAGTTGGGCACCCAGGGGACCAGGTTCTTCCATGTCCTGGACTCCCAAGTGGTGTACCACATCATGGCAAAGGGGAGAGCACACGGCAAGCGACTGAATAGGTTGGCTAGGAGGATCATGGCTGTTCAGCTTGGGGGGCAACTGCAAGCCCTGGCACTCTGGACCATATCAGCGTGGAACTTCGCTGACACTGCGTCCAGAAGGTTTGCACCCCACCATGGCCCCTAAGCTCCACCTCAGGTTCCAAGGCCTGAACACCAAATCCCGAGCCAACTATCGTCGCGCCCTCCTCCGTTTCTTTGCCTTTCTCAAGCGGGAGAATCTTTGTATCCCTGATTCGGTGAGGGAGCTTGATCGCACTCTGGGAGAGTTCATGAATGAATCCTTCCAGGAAGGTGACTCACCGGGATACGCGGGAGCCGCTGTTTCGGCACTCAAAAGATTTCTCCCCCGACTACGGTCGAGACTCTACACTGCTACGCAACTTTACTCCAACTGGATTAAAGTTTACAAGCCCTGCCGCGCCACGCCCATTCCTTGGCAGCTCGTCCAGGCTATGGCGGGCGTGCGCTTTCTGTGCGACAGCGGCGCTTGGCCGTTGCACTTTTACTTCAGTTTCTCTTTTTCCTTCGTACCTCTGAGATTTTCGGGCTGAGGCCCAGAGACGTGTCCTGTCTCCAGACAGGACACGTGGTTGTGGCTCTCCCCCACACCAAGACCAGTCGGGGTAGAGCCCAGAGTGTTTCACTTTACGACCCTTTTTTGTGCAGGGTACTTCCCTCTGCCCTGTCGCAGTGGTNACACGTGGTTGTGGCTCTCCCCCACACCAAGACCAGTCGGGGTAGAGCCCAGAGTGTTTCACTTTACGACCCTTTTTTGTGCAGGGTACTTCCCTCTGCCCTGTCGCAGTGGTCGCCTGATGGGCCTATCATCGACTCTTCTTTACAAGCCTTTCGGGCTCGTTTCCAACAGCTCGTTGTCTTCCTAGGCTTGGAAGAAGGCACCTTTCTTCCCTACGGCCTTCGCCGTTCCGGTGCCACCTTTCACTGGCAAACCTGCCAGAACTTCGAAGCAACGATGATTATGGGTAGGTGGGCGGACCAGAAAACATGCCGCATCTACCTTGACGAGGCCCGCGCACTGCTGGTGCNTTTCACTGGCAAACCTGCCAGAACTTCGAAGCAACGATGATTATGGGTAGGTGGGCGGACCAGAAAACATGCCGCATCTACCTTGACGAGGCCCGCGCACTGCTGGTGCAGCAACAGCTCACAATTTCGGCCCTCCCATGCCTCCCTTACTTTGTGCACCAGTGCAAAACCCTTCTGTCCAAAGGGTGGCGCTGAGCGCGGGGGGCAACCGCTCCGCGGCCTGTCAGTGGGGAGCGCTTTGAGAGTGGGAGGCGCACCGCGGTGCAGTTTCACCTTGTGCCGTCCACCCGCGGGTGAGATATGGCACTTTTCAGCCGGGAGACGGACGGCCTCCATTTGGCCCCCCGGCGTCTCACCAGTGCTGTGATGCAACCACGGCGCGCTGATCATGACCGCCGCCTCGGTCAAAAAGAGTGCTCGCGTGACCTTTGAGCCCAATGGGCCGTTGTCAAGCGTAGGAGCACCAACGGCGCGCACGCAGCATGACATTTACTTTGGGCGTCATGACGCGCGCAGCTGTTTTGCTTACCCGCCCGTGCCGTCCCCGCACCGCGGTGCAGATGGGGAGGCGCACCGCGGTGCAGTTTCACCTTGTGCCGTCCACTCGCGGGTGAGATAATGCACTTTTTCAGCCGAAAGACGGACGGCCTCCATTAGGCCCCCCGGCGTCTCACCAGTGCTGTGGTGCAACCACGGCGCGCTGATCATGACCGCCGCCTCGGTCAAACAGAGTGCTCGCGTGACCTTTGAGCCCAAAGTTTTATGCATCAAGTCATCTTTCCTTGCCAAAAACTTGCAGCGGTAAAGCTTTGTGCTAGATAGGCTATATATAGGGGATGTCAAAGCCCTGTGCAGGATACCCAATAAGGCTGGAGTTTACTGTCAGGCCCTCGAGGGCAAGATCCGCGCAGTCAAGCAGGCAATCCTCCCGGCTTTGGTATGTTGGCATGTTTCATTTTGCGCCCTCAGCACACAACTCTGTGCAGGATCTTGAGAGGACGAAGAAGGAGCTGGCTGATGCAAGGGCCAGGAAGGCGAGCTGCTTCTGTCGGTAAACCTTCAAACTAAATCTCAAAGGTCGCAGAAACCTTCCGGACCCCACAGCGACGGGTTTGACATGAGTTTACAGTTTTGTGGTAGACGCTCTTTCCTTACGAGAGCAATTCTCATCATTTCATCGAGAAGGATTTTAGTTTTGAGCTGGATTATTTTGTGTTGAACTTTGTGGGTGTCGTTTTCAGGCACATGGAGACACTGAGATACCAATCCTCAAAGAGGGTCGCGCTTGACTTCGGACATCTTGACTTTTGGCGTTTCTGCACCAATGCAAGTTGCGTCTACGTCCGGACTCTCCAGAAGCGTGCAATCTCATGGGCTTTTTAACCCGAAGCCGTGCTCGTTGTTCGCATCACGGCAAGGCGACGATTTTGAAAGCATGCTTCGTCTCTTCCATTGGTTCAGGCCAAAGCTGAGGGCGAGCTGGCAGTGGCAGAACAGGAGACCCGAGCTGAACACGACTAAACTGACTGTCTCGTGCGTTCACCGCTCAAGAGGGGCTTATTGGCCCAGAGTCCAGTGAGCGTTAACACTGTCCGGCGACTCTCGAAAGGACATCAAGACCGGCAAGGAGTGCGCCAACC
Organism: Symbiodinium sp. clade A Y106; assembly: GCA_003297005.1. Lineage (NCBI taxonomy): Eukaryota > Dinophyceae > Suessiales > Symbiodiniaceae > Symbiodinium > Symbiodinium sp. clade A. The sequence goes on from BGNK01000890.1 coordinate 73,119, forward strand.
GACTGGCGTGGTCAGTGAACGACTGTAATCTTGATCTCGTTTGTATTCGTACAGAGAGCCGAGTGATCGTGCCCTGACCTCAACTCTGACCTCCCGAAGGTATCTGGTGCAGGTGGAGCGTGGTTGCATGGAAAAGGCCATGCAATGTGTGCAAAGAGAAGTCCTCCACGTGCCGCAGTAGATGATCAGCAGGTGAGATGTGCCAGGGCTTTGTTTTCGGTAGACCACCTGTCCGGATTTAGACATGGGGCAGTGGCATCGCCTTAGGAGAGACATGCCCCGGCGAAAGGCTGCGCAGTTTCAGCAGCAGAGGAAGAACCGGCAGGACGAAGTCAAGGCAACGCATTTTCAGTCCGCTCGCCCTTCGTCCCTGTTGTTTCGGTGGTCAGGCCGTCCAGGCTGCGCTCAAGGCCCTGCGAGGCAGCCCATCTTGCAAAGAGTGCACATAGACATCAGGCAAAGTCGGAAGGAGTTTCTGAAAGGCTGGACTGATCATTTTCAACCTTTCTCAGCTGCCTGTGCGGGACAAGTGGGGTCGGAGAAAGTTAGCTCCGACCGCCGGGTCAGCGAAGCTTTGAAGCCTCCGACAGCTGTTTTTGTTCGAGGCATCATGGACACGTCGGCTGCAAAGCAAGGACTCTTCAGCTTCCTGCAGCTCCCCGGATCTGGTTCAGACAGCGTAAACTGCGCTTTTCATATCACTTCCATCTTGGCGGTGGGCATTCTGATAGGCCTCGACTGTATTCGAACCAAGGTTGTCTTCCAGTTCCAGCCGTTCAAAGGCATCGCTCAGGGTTTGTGCCCGGCAGCTCTACTGACTGCCGCGCAGATGACCGCCTAAATCGTAAGCTCCTTTTCGGTGTCCGTGAGTGAGATGGCAAAGCACGGAGGCTGCTGGTCAGACTGTGGCAAGTTTGGCCTTGAAGAGGGTGCAGCAGTTGGCCGTCAGCCTCAAGCAGGGCGGCTCAGGGTTTCTCTGACACTGACATCACAGGTGACTCGCTAAGTGCTGCTGCCGCTACTGCTGGTTCGCTGGTGGTGGTGCCTGTGGTGCTGCTGCTGTCCGACATCGTACCAACAAGCAGTTAAGCAGTGGGTTTCACGATCACGTTCTCGTCCGATGCCGTGCGCTGGTCCAATGAGAAGGAGGCTTTTGGCAAATGATGAACTCCAACCGCAAGAACAGCATCCCGCTTCAGGTAGATGGGTCGTGTTGTAGTAGGTTTTGGGACAATACTCGAAACTTTGTAGTCGTATCTCGCCAGTTTGATACGAACAGTCATCTAGAAGTATCAAGCGTGTCGCACGTGCTTGAGAACATACTTGTTCATGGACGATAGTCAGCCGCTAACCTGGCCCAGCCGTTTATACGAGTGAAGTGGGTTGCTGGCATACTCCAACCAGGCTTTGAGCATATGAGGCATATTACGTCGTTATACAATATTTTCTTTCTGAAAGCTCTGATTCCTCCCAGGTCAACGGCCCGGCGCTGAGCCAGTCGCTGCCAAGCATCGCCTCACTGCCCGTCCTTTTCCGCTTTCAGGAGCATGAAGCAGGTATGCATAGCCTCGGCCCCTTCCTATCCGTGAATTTGAGGTTCTGGACAAGCTGGCCTCCAAGATGCGAGTGGTGTCGCGCTATGGCAGACCCATCATGTGATCGATTCACTCTGTGGATGCTTCTGCCACTAGCAGCCACTCAAGCCCCACTGCATGTTAGCCTCGAGGTCCAACGCCGGAGAAGCCAGCATCTCAACAGTTCGAAGCATTGACGCAACCTTCGACGCACAGCCAGGTGGTGGAGGCGATGTCTTCGGCAAAATGCGGAAGCTCATCCAGGAAGTTCTCGGAATTCCGCAGCAAGTCGCGAGGTGTCAACGTGACATTCCGATAACTGTTCGGAAGGCATTGTGCTCCAATTCCAGGCAACTCGAAGCAGGACATGTGTGGAGAGTTAAACAGAATCAGCAACAATGTGGGCTTTCGTCACTTGCTTACTGTTCTACATGCCTAAGATTCTAGCCAAGATAGCCAGCAGATGCACAATAGTCCTTCTCTCTCTCAGACACTTTCACACACCACACCACACACGCACATTGCATGCTGCGCAGCTTGCGCTCATTGCAGCGACCACTGGAGCTTGGTGGTTTACGGCAGCCCCAGCTGCATGGCAGCATCTCTCATTCACATGGGCTGCACCGGTCGGAAGTCACATCGTGAGCTCCAGCTCGAGCGGTCCAGGGTTAGCTCGTGCAAAACGTGATTGGTTGGCTTGAAGTGCTTTCGGTTGAATGGCCCTTCAGTGGAATCTTCGACCATTTTTTGATTGGACAGTTTTTCATCTTTTCTGTTCTTCCTGGTTCTCTTCCAGGCCGCGGCGACGGTTGGAGTTTCATTTCCGTCGCCTCTCCAGCATGGCTCTGGAGAAGCAAAAGCCGCGGCTCATATACCTAGCGCCTGGATACAAATACAGACCTAGAAGCTTTTGTGGTGTAGTGGAAACGTCTAGCAGGGTGCAGTGTCGCCCACAGGCACAGAGAGTGTGGCCTCGTCGCGACTATCTCAGGATACCAAGATGTTGGCAGAGCCTATCAGACTTGCGTTGTTTGCCAGATTCTTGGAGATTCTGTGACAGCTGCGTTTGGTCTAACGATTCCGGACGGCTGAGGTAGGCGATGTAGATTTCGAAGATAAGCGAGTGACTCACCAGGACTGGCCGCTTGACGTTAGGCCCTAGGGAGCCTATGGGAGCCTGTGAGTCTGCGCATGCGCCGCGTTAGGAGGTGCAAGAGCTGAACCTTAAGGGGCAGCTGCCATTCGGCCAAGTCCCAGCTTCTCGGCCCGAGAACAACTTGAGCATTACTTTTCTTGGCCTGCGTCCTGCACGAGGTGCTGGAGTTGGATGGGCAGGTGCTGCGGGGCGCTGGCGCTGCGAGACGAATCAGTTGCAGATTGCGAGCTTTAGAGTCAACTTGAGGGATCTCTTCCACAATCTCGCTCTGAGCGCTGCTCAGACATGGGCATCGCAGTTCAGCGCAGGTGTTTGCTCAGACGGAAGCTTTGCTGCGCTGGGCCGGGAGAGAGGTGCGGGGAGAACCCTCAAACAAAATTGTTCTTTGTTACCCGAGTGGACAGGCCAAGCTGTATCCAGAGGAGCCCGAGCTCCAGCTGCGCTGCGACGCCGTTGAGGCCCCACGAGCACATACGAGCACTAGCTGGGATTATGTGCGTCAGCTCTTGTTAGGGCTTTCCGCAGTCCAACAGGCCGTTTTGTTGCTCGACGTGATGATCGACTCATCTCCGTCGGTCCCGGTAGACCAAATCCGTTGGGTTGCAAGATAACATGTTTAGGTATGGTAACGAGGACCACCGCCACAGTTCTCAGAGGCTGCAGGCTCGGCTTCGGCTCACTACAGGTTTGGTGGCTCAGACAACAAGACTCCGCTTGACTGCAACGCGGGAAGCCATAACCTGAGGTATGATATTGGATGGGTTTGGCCATCTTACGGCTCTGTGAAGCTTTGGGCCACACCTGACATGGGCAGATGAAGACCACAGATGACATCCGATGACCTGCTGGCGTCAAAATGTACGCACGAGAGCTGACATGTAACATGCGTACACTATACATAGGTGCGAGACCCGGAAGCCACATACGTGGGTGTTTCACAGGAAGCAAGCTGCAACTAGCACGTGATGAACTGCGCAGCGACGGGTAAGCTTGATGCCATGGCTGCTGCCGTCCATGACGGTGCTGGCTTCCTGGACACCCGGCAGCATGGCACTGCAGTGAGGCCAAAGCAAATTGAACAGCGTCGAGCGATGACATGTCTTGCTAAGGAGTCTTTCGAGTCTATCGGACCGAGCTGAAGAAGAGCATTCAGCCAATGAGCACGTCATGCGGTTTGTTGTGTACGGTGCGGCTGTGAATCACTATGCAAACCGTTCTCTCAGAGACGTCCTGATGTGTACCCGCCGCTGATAATGGTTCGCACTAGCCGTTTGTCGAATCTTCTTATACCGACGCCGTAAGTTGATGGTGTACTAATCCTTAACAGCTGTTTATTGCAATTCACTCGAAGCAACTATCTTGACCAAGCATCTGAATTCTCTTTCTCACATTTCGGTAGAAATTCTGCTTGTAGATGCTGCTGGTCTGCATGTTGCCATGACAAGTGCATTCTGCAGACAGTCAAGCATCATACATTCCCGTGTTGTAACAGTTCATGTATGTTCCCGATTGGTGGGATGATGGCAGTGGCCAGTCACGGTCTGTCAACCGTCCGGTGTTTCCGCTACATTGTAGGAGAATTCGCAATACTTGAAAGTTGAAGTTCTCTCGAGTGTTTCATCAACATTCCCCCTCCTTGCAGGGGCAAGAATTCCAAAGTTTCGCCGACTCACAGCATGTGACTCACTAGATATTGCACCTTTAAAACTGCTGGTGTGTTGACCGGAAGCCAGCCGTAGTTGCACTGATATGTGAGTTTTAGTGATGCCGCCAGTTAGCTTCACATCACTGCTTGTTGGGAGTGTACTGTGTAGTAACTGTGTGCAGACATCCAATACGCGAACATGTCAGTGACCTGGTGCGACCGGTCCATTCATTCCAGTCCATAGTCCTGCCCCCGACTATCCCCAGAAGCAGGTTCTCCAAACAGAACCACCAAGAGGATGCTCGTTTTCTTCGCCTTTCTTCCTTGTATTTTCATTCCTGTGAGACACTTGCCTCAGCATCATCAAGGCCCGGATCACTCGAGAGGAGTGTGCCCTGTGGAGGACCCATCAGTGGCACCCAGGACAGCACTGACCTGAACAGCTGGACCTCTGGAGGCACATTGATTTCCTTTGTCATGTTCACAGCCAGGGTTCTGCGGATTTCTTGTTGATTTACAGAGGAGCAGTTTGTCAGTATCACGAGTATTACAGCAATCATTTGCAACTCTCGGGCCCTCCAGGCCAGAGAAAGGATGGAGACCCGCAGAAGCGAACTGCGAGGGTCACCATCGCAGAAACGGTGGCTGCTGAAATTGCATCGGATGGTGTGCCCGAAGCTCCACGCAGCTCGCTGCCAGCCACTCGGCACGCGACCCTGAACTACCACAACCGTTTGTCGAACAATGCTTCCCCGGCCTCCATTTGGCTCAGGTTCATCCGAGTGGAATCTGGGACACCGCTAGCAATCACGAGCTGTGCTTTGGTGGCAAGAAACGGACATCAGTCCTGCAGTATCATGGCCTCTGACCCAAGGCGCAAATAGGGTAAATAGGGTAAACCTGGGGTAAACCTGAACAACCGGGTTGGAACCTGCAAAGCTGCAGACTTCATGTCCATGATTTGCCGTAACCGCGCTGGCTTTGCAGCATTCTGGAGTGGTATAATAGCATCGAAGTCATTGCAAATTCATACTAGTAGCTTTTCTTTTTGTCCGGCGGGTCTTACCCGTGGTTCAGCTTGGCTTATGTCCTTTCCACTGCCAGGGTTGAAGTCCTGACGGCACAGCACACAGAGGCGGGCTACCGCTTCACCAGCGTTGCAGTGCTCTTTGCTGTTTTCAACTTCCATGCCAACGTCTGATGCCGAACGTTGCTAAGATATGTGATCTCATCAAGAACGCTTGCTTCAAGACTGATTTGTTTCGAGAAGCTTGCTGCACGGAATTTTCTTGCATATTAAGTCGACGCCCCGGGCCCTATGCGTCAATGATCCTGATTGTCAGATACTTGAACTGTGGATCCTCGATTCTGATGCCATCAAGAGCCACCCCACCTCAAAGAAGCACAGCAGTGGGATATAGTCGTATAGTTAGTAGGTCTTTTCTTGGTTTTGATACTGAGCCATTGCCGGCAGGTCATTTCCAGGCTCACAGCTCAAGAAGAGCGTCCTGGATTGACAGCCCTGCTTCGCCGAGTGACGGGGAGAGCGACAGAAAAGGTTTATCGGCTTATCGTATCCAGAACTCAGGATTCTGCGCCGTGTGCTGATGCCAGATGCGCACGGCAAGGAGGTGCGCAATGAGTTTTGATATCTTTTGGGGACGGTTTAACAATGCTTACGACGTTAGGTACTTTTGCTTACCCAATGCTCCCTGGGTCAGAGCTGCCGCGAAGTGCACATCTTGGTGGCAGGCGGGGCTTGTGTCTGGCGACAACGAGCAGATGGTGGGCTTAGCGAGCTCCTTGCCTGAACGTGAAGAGCTCTCACGTTGCATCTGCTTGCACTCAAGTCAGATGTCAGATGTCAGACCAGTCAGACCCCCTAGTAGCTCGGGGCTCCGGCCTCGGCTCCGGCGTTGCCGCTGGCTGCCGCTGGCTGCCGCTGCCGCTGAGGCCTTTGTCCTCATCCCTCTGTGTCGAAGCAGACGATGCGAAGCACGAGAAGTACGCAGAGAAGCTCCCGACACGCAAGCCGGGATTCCGAAGTGAAGCCCAGAGCCGCTTGTTTGGCCAAGAAGGGCAGAGAAGGGCATGGGGCACTCAAATGCAAGGCTGCCGGTGACTTGCAGATGATCTTAGCACCTGGGTGTTTTGGCCTTTGCAGGGTAAGCAGGCAACGAAGCAATTGTCAGGAGTAGTATAGACGCAGCTTTTTGCTTTTGCGTTGTGGGTAGTAGAGTCTGACATGGTCCCTCAGAAGCAGTCCAACCCCATCTTTCCACCGAGCCTTCTACGTCACCGACGTCACCGACCTTCTTTCGCACGTTTTCGCAAATCGACAACTCACTACGCTATGCTGCATCGGCTATTACCGCTTCGCGGGCTCGACGTCGCTTTGCTTCTCTTCGATGGCGGGCGGATTCATCCGAGGATGTAGGCCCCAGTTGCATCGAGAGAATCGTCGAGGCGAGCATTGAGTTGTATCAACACCTGAGATCAGTGCGTGCTGAGTTTTGAACGTTCTGTCATTGTGCAGGCTGTGAGCTTCGACTGCTTCTTTGCGGTTCTGGTTCTGCTGAATTGCATATTCATTGGCATTGAAGTGCAACATGCCATAGAACAGCCGGATTCCACGCCGGTTGAATTCTATGTTGTTCAGTGCCTTGGCAAGCAGCAGGCTATGAGCCTTCGCCTTTTGACTACTACCACTACTACTACTACTAATACTACTACTACTACTACCACTACTACTACTACTACTACTACTACTACGATGACTACTAATGCCTTCTGTGCGTGCTGGTATAACCTGCATCAGGTACGGCTTGGCTTTCATGTTTACGTTGGAGCTTTCCATGCGCCTGTGTGCATATGGCTGTCGAGAATTCTTTTGTGGAGAAGACTGGCTTTGGTCGTTGCTGGATACCTTCATTGTACTGAGCTCAATCTGGGATATTGCACTGGATCTGATATTCCTGTGGGATGCCTCCAGCACGGGTACCGACAACCCTGACAATCCGGTCTCAAGCTTAAGAGCCCTGCGGATCTTGCGGCTGGCCCGGATTGTGAAGGCAGTCCGGTTGATGCGTGTCTTCCGCTTCGTCAGAGCGCTCCGGACCTTGATCAGCTCCATATTCCATACACTGAAATCCTTGTTCTGGGCATTGATGCTTATGGTACTGATCGTCTATGTGTTCGGCCGTTGCCTCAGCACCCAGTAACATCCTGTTTGAGCCGAGAAACGGCCAAGCCCAAGGCCCAAGCCTTCTGGCCTTTCAAACGGTTCTGCGACAAAATGCTCAGGTGTACTCTTTAGCCAGGCAGTAAACAGCTACCTCTTGGACCCAGAGAATCCTGACTTGCCGGACTTGGCTTTCGAGGTGGGGCAGTAGGAGCCGTCCCGTGCGCCGGTCGTCCTCAAGACCTCCTTGTGCGACTTTCAGGCCGCTCAAAGGCATTACGACTCGCTTTGGGGCACCATGGTCAGCCTTTTCATGTGTATCTCCGGTGGGACGAACTGGGAGAATGTGCTTGCCCCACTGCAGCTTGACTTCAAACTCCAATATTATCACAAGTCCTGGAGGTTTCATTGAAGTAATCGTTGAAGTAATGAATGCATGCTAATTAATGTCTGAGAGCTTGCCGTTCCCAAGCTGCTCAAAAGGAGGGCGATCTCACAATTGTGGGAGCTTCTCTTCCTCTTTTATGTGGCCTTTACATATTTTGCTGTCCCTTGGCTGGCCAGCAGAAGCTTTTGTCTTTTCTTGTTTTCACTGTTGCATTGAAGCACATTCAATTCAGAATGTAGGATGCAAAGATGTCTTTACCAACAGACAATAGTGTTGTGTTCTCGCAGCAACCATGAGGTTCTCAACGCCGCGCTCCAAGTTTCTCCGTTGCTGTGCTCTGCCTGTAGTTTGTCCACTGCAGACGTGCTCCTCAATCAGAGCACATTAAAGAATACAACGGTTCTCGGCGTGAAAAATGTCCAAACTATCAGGTGGACTCGGAGAGCTTTACTGTCGAAGTGTTGGCATCAGGGAGCCGGTGCGTTTCGAATGCTCGAAGATTCTCGAACGCCCTCGGAAGGAAGGCAAAAACGTGTTGTTCCCGACCCTGTGCCCACGAATACGTTTGCACATGCTCTGCCGTACGCACTTGGTGTGAGTTGCTTGTTGATGACAAGCTCCGACAGGTTTTCGTGGGAGGACTTTATTGTCACGATGAAATTCGAAAGTCTTTGGCTTGCTGCACATTGCTGTCGCCAAGCAGTTGTTGATGCCCATGGATTGGCCGCCTAGTCTTGCTGCCGATTGGTCCTGGCCACATGTGGTTCATCCAGCGGCGACGTCATACGAGGCATGCAAGCTTTGCTGCCGTCGTGATGCTTAGACTTTTTGAGGGACAGTACAGGGCTGATTGAGAAAGAGGTGAAAGCCGTGTGACTGGCAAAAATAAAAGCGTGACCGGCCGCAGTTGGCTTTTCAACACCGTTGGTGATGGTGGTACTGCCCAGTTCAAGACCGATGTTGAGCTTCTTGGTGCTTCCACAACGTCCCATTGCAGGGCTGTGGGGCCGAAAGAGACGCAGCGGGGTTGACGCTTGCTTGAGTACGGCTTGCTTTCCTCCACCTGCTCGCAGTTCGCTCCCTGTCAGCAAACATACCGTTGGTTGGGTCGCTAGGTGGCCCACCCTGCACATCACCAAGCGGAGTTGTGATTTCGGTCCTCGTCGCATGGTTTCTGCTCCGCTGGGCTGCATGCGGCTTTGTGTAGCATGCATCTTGCACTCTTGCCCGTGCTGAAGAGGGCATTGCTGTGACTGGCTCTCTGTCTCATACACTTGACCGGATTGCGGGAGACAGCGGCCTGGAGTGTGGCATCATAACCTTAGCGCAGTATCATCCAGGTTGCTTGTGGCCCTCCGGGAGGCGTGATGATGATTTCTTTGGGCCTTCTCGTCGTTCCTTGCATAGGATCGACGTGGATTCTCCTCGAAAGTGCGCGTGTCGCAAACCTTGCACTCGTACGCTTGTGGTGCCACTTGGAGCCCTTCAAGGTCGTGTGAATGCTCAGCCTTCTATGGCTTGGATTTGGCCTGGCTCTGATCAAACTTACACGGCGGCGGAATGGTGGCTTCGGTGCGCTTCATCGATGGCTGTTTGACATTGAAGAGAAGCGGTGAGCAACCTTTCATCCTTAGTGAAGTGTTTGCCGATTCTCGGGTTTGAGGCTCGCCTTCGTTGTTTTGGGGCTCAGAGGTTCCTGGCTTGTGAGTTGCTGGTTTGCGAATGTTTGGACGACAAAGTTCTATCAGCACAACAGCAGCGTGCTCGTTTCGCGGCGGCGTTTCGAGAGCTGTTGCGCTCAGGTTCGTAGCTTGGTCGTCGTGGTTGCGCTTGCGAGGTTGTTTCCTCCGTGCCAGGTGTGTGTAAGGAGAGACTCCTCCGTGCCAGGTGTGTGTAAGGAGAGACCTTTTGTTGGTTGTTCCTTGGCTTGGTTGCTTCCTTGATGGTTGAGCACATGAGTTGCTAAGTGCTGCCTCAAGTCTTCTGCTGTAGGCTCCACTTTCGCACTCATGGTAGATGGTTGCCCCTCCTTTTGAAACGAGGGGTTCATGTGGTGTCCTGTCCATTTGGGGGCTGCCGGCATTGTAACAAAGTTAGTTAGTTAACACTCAGGTTAGCAAGGCGCTTCCACTTCAGCTGAGGAGCAAAGCCTTTCTGATTTCTTGTACGTCGGCTGCTGTCGCGTCTTGGGGTTGGCTTCTGTCTTCTCCTCCCAAGTCCCATACGCGCAAGCTTGAGGCCGCCTGGCTGTCTCTGGGAGTTGACTTACGTCAAGCGTCTGAAAGTCCTGTCGGGTCATGGCTCGGATTTGTCCTTCATGTCTGGCGTTGCGGCTTTCGCGGCGTTTTGGCGCGGCGTCCAAAAGGTGGCCTGTCTTTGCAAGGGTGGGACGTCAGTCTGGCGGTCGCTCGTCTTCGTGCTTTCATGTCTGATCTTGGCTTTCGGTCGTCAGACCTTTTGTCTGTTCAGGCAGGGGTGATGTGTCTCTTGAAGGTGACCTTCAAGGCAGGCTTCAGTCTGCCAAACATGTCATCCGCGAAGCTTGGAGGTGCAAGATGTTAGAGCAGCACTCTAGCTCGTCGAGAAGGGATGCAGTGTTCATTGACTACGATGAACGATGTCTTAAGAGGGCCAGGGCTTATGCCGCCGAGAGCAGGCACAAGCTGGCGATCTTGTCAGGGGCGTACGTGTCTCATGCCCGGTTTGCTCAGATGACTGGTACAGAGATGCCACCGTGTCCGTACTGCGATGGCAGGAGCATTCCATCCAGAGATCACGTCTGGTGGCACTGTCAAGGGGTTTCGCGTCCTCAGGGCCTCCGGCCTTTGACTGAGGCGCAAAGATTGTTAGGTTGGCCTGCAGGACGGGCATGTCGATCACGACTGTCGGGTGCTCGCCTTTCTCGGTGAAGTGAGGGAACGAGATTTGAAGCTTCGCTACGACAGCTGATGCCTCTGGCACTTGTCGCTGCAGCTTGCTCTGATGCTCTTGATGTTTTTGAGGGGTCTCCGTGGTGGGTCTCTCTGCTAGCTAGGGTTTGCTCTGCTAAGGACGTTCTTCAGGCCTTCTGGCCTCAGTTAAGGATCCGCCTTCGTTTTTGCCATCTTGTCCCCCCTTCTGGTTGTGGGCGGCGGCGCTTCGAACCACGTTTGAAACGAGGGTTTATGAGGTGTCCTGTCCATTTGGGGGCTGCCGGCACCGTAACAAAGTTAGTTAGTTAGCACTCAGGTTGTTACAGCGGTCTTCTGTCAGCGTGACCCTCAGATGGTGATGTTGCTGTTGTTGCTGCTGCTGAACCGGTAAATGTTTTTGCCAGCTGCTGGGCTGAGGTCAGCAATCGAATCCGCCCAAAATGATCAAGCATCTCTGGTTCAAAACATCTTGGAAGAGAAAGAGGCGGGGTGATGCCCGGCAGGGTGCATCGAGCTGAAGCGCTGGCATTGCGTACGAGTATCTGTGCTGTTATCGCTGCCAGGAGCATCGCGAGAAGCTCTTGGACCTCTTCGTTCAAGTCGGAGATGAGCAAGACACGATAACTTTCGAAATGTTACAAGCTCAGCATTTGCCGGTGACATGCAAGAGATTTTTTCTGGGAGGGCCTATTTTTGCAGCCATTATTTTTTTGCACCTGTGGCTCTTTTTTTTTTTTTTTCTCGCGTGTTTGTTATGAATAGTAATAGTAATAGTAATAGTAATAGTAGTAGCAATAGTAATAGTAATAGTAATAGTAATAGTAATAGTNATTACTATTGCTATTACTATTTCTATTACTATTACTATTACTATTACTATTACTATTACTATTACTATTACTATTACTATTACTATTACTATTACTATTACTATTATTATTACTATTACTATTACTATTACTATTAGTATTAGTATTAGTATTACTATTACTATTACTATTCCTATTGCTATTACTATTACTATTACTATTACTATTGCTACTACTATTACTATTACTATTACTATTCATAACAAACACGCGAGAAAAAAAAAGCAAAAAAAAAAAAAATAATGGCGACAGAAGCAGAAAAATAATGTGGGGAGATATTCTCCGCCCTTTTTTCTGTGTTCGAACTTGCAGTAGTCCCAGCCATGCTGAAGAAAGCAGGGGTTTCGTGCCGGAGCATCACTGACAACAGATAGCATCGGATGCTACTCAAGATTCATCAGCTACCACTTACACCACCATATTCCAGCAGACGTTACCGAAGGGTCAGTTTGCTGTCGCTTGGAGCTATCGTTTGGAGCGGCGCGGATGCTGAGTCTGGGCAAGCCGTATGGGTTTTGTGGGTTGCAGTCAGCAAAAAGACTCTGACTGCACAGATGTGCCCGGCTTTCGAGCTTGCGCAGTGCAGTTGGCAATGTGTGAAATCGGTCGCTGGCAACAATCGTTCGGACGAACGCCAATGTTAGGATGGGCGCAATGCATCCAACATGTTTGAGGACACAATTGATCGTGTTCTGGTCGGAGCGATGTGCGAGAGTGCTGGTTGACTGAGGTTTCAGGAGAAGATCAATGATCCGGCCGTTCGCAACTATTTTGCATCTATAGGCCTCGTGGACATTGGACCACTCTGCAGCTGTTGACCATCGTCGTCATCATCATATTATTAATAAAATCATCATCATCATCATCATCCTATTCAAAAGCCTCAACAACAGGCCTGGACGTATGGGATGCATGGAGCTTTTTCAAGCTCCTTGATTTGGACGAAGGCTCGGGTCTGTTCTGACTTTGCTGGTTTTTTGTGATACCTAAACGAGTCCACATCTGTCTTACTGCTGAGTGGAGTTGGGCCTCTTTGCCCTCTGTTGTCTCATCTGTGCGAGCCAGTGAGCGTGCAGGTGGTTCCGTCGAAGCAGATGAATTTCTGATGGGGTGTCTGCGGCTCCGAGGACAAGCACGGGCTGTCGATGCTTCTCGGTTGGCTCTTGTTGGCCGGATCTGTTGGGGACGGCCTCGGTCACCAAGGTGGGCAAAATCATCCATGACCAGACGTGGTTGATTCGATGCTTGACGTGAAGTGTGAATGGCTTGCTTGTGGCGACACCCATGCATGCATGGATCACCGACTGTTGTAGACATTGTCCAAGCATGGCTCCCATTCGTAGATTATTGGGCACTTCGGTTTGTCATGGATGTGAGGAAATCAAAGCCACTTTCAGGGATACGTGGAGGTGCAGCTCCGGCAGATGAGACTGAGCTCAACTGGGTACGTTGTGTGGGTCATTGATGAGATGTGCCTGTGCATGCTTTCAGTGTCTTTTGTGACAGAGTTGCAGCTTGCTACAGCTTTTAGCTCTTGTTGCATTGAACGTTGAACTCCGAGCTGGTTTCTTTTCAACTTGGAGCTGAGGAACCAGTTGCTTAGTCGTCTCACTGGCGTCCGACTGAAGTCAGTGCATCTGCTGCAAACGTCGCAGCCGTGAAACACGGCAAACAAGTTAAAACACTTATCCAGCCAAGATGGTAGATTTAAGTTTAGCATGCAAGATATTTGCTGGCGCAGCATGCGAGGTTGACTCTTGACGTAGATGAGACTGACAGCAATGCCTTGCATAGCACAATACTGGTTTGCATAGTCATAAATTTCAATATGGGATCGAGGAATGTGATGTTCCCATGTGATGATTTGGCTTTGAAGTGATGGCCTGTTGACGACATCACACCATTTCTGTAACAATTGGGATTGATATTGATAGGATGTAGGACGCGAGTGCTTCACTACAGCAGTATTTGACGAGGGCTTGGCACTAAAGCTTATCTGGCACGTAAGCTTTCATCGAATTGAGGTTTCTGATCAGGTCAGCTACAAAATCGACCTGTGGTGCGGGAGATGTTTTCCTTCGCCAGCTAAAGTAAAGATCAGGCAATCGCTCGAAACAAGTCCTCACTGACACACGAAAGTAGTGGGCTCCGATGTTGCGAAGAGCCCTTTGCAGACGAAGCCGTGCCACAGCACTAGAGCTATCTCGTACACTGCCACCGCAGTTGTTGAGCACCCCTCCAGATCGAACAAAGTTCTCCAACTGAGGACGAGTCTTTGAATAACGACAGCTCGAATCAGATCGAACAGTCGATTGATGATTTAACATGTCGCACGCGGAAGTCTTGAGAGTCTGGAAGTGAACCTCTTTCGCTGCTGTTTTCCAACTTCCCATGATCGAGGACTTCTTCCGTTCGTTAAGAAAGTGTTAGGTCAAGGCCACGCGGAGAAGGACCCGACATTCCACTGCTGGCAGTGTTGTGCCTGTGCTGAGAAGCACCGCCGTCCCCGGCAACGGGGCCGTAGAACGTTAACAGCATCCGCGGAGTTGCGCGATGTCGGCCTGACGAAGTCAGGCAGACAGACGCCGCAGCGAAGGCGAGGACGAAAAGGTTCAAGCTGAACTCAGCAAACCCAAGTCTGTCACTAACGAGCAGATGAACTCTCAGTCTATGCAGGACCGAGTTTATGCTGTTTCGCGACTTGACGCAGGAAGCGCTGGTCGACATGAAAAAGGTGCTAGCAACTGGATGGCATCATGCCGTTGTGAGGTTGCGCAGGCCGCATTTTGCTATTAACATGGAGTTGGTTTTGAGCTACATCGCATGCTTGCCTTGTGGGCAACCCCCGCAAGGCTTCTTGCATCTTCATACAATAGTGTGCTGGCTGCCATGCTGTTGAGCCTGTTGAGCGCTGAGAAAGCGAGGGTTGGATAGCTCGTCCGGTGTTCTTCCGGCTATTCCGTGGTTCGGACTTACGGGAGAGCAGAAGGTGTTGGGACCAACTGCAGTACCAACTGCTCCTGTCTTCCTCGATGTGTGCTGCTGCGTCTGTGTTACTCCGGTCCACGGCTCGTCAAAAAATTAGGTGTCAGGTTCCTGGAACCTCTGTCTTCTGCCAGCGTGTGCGTGTGAGTGAGTGAGTGAGTGACCCTAGATGGGACAGCTGGAGCAGGCAGCAGACGACAGTCTTTTTGGTCTCAACTGTCCAGCGCTCCGAACGGGATATGGAAGCCTGCCCGGAAGCACATGCTCCATCTGTGTGAGATCTCAGGAAATTCCACGTCCGGCTACTTCTAGGTAAGGCTCAAGTAGTCGGAGGAAGATTGCACGATTTTTGTGTGCGTCTTTGTCTGTTTACGTGCGTGGTCAGCCTGTGGCACTGTAGGTAGATTCCAGAGCACCCTATGGCTTAAGTCACCTTCCGATCTGTCGCCGCTTGCAAGCTAGGCGCTAGGCTTTCACGTGGACGTTTGCCGCAGCCAAGGGCCCCGCATGGTACAATGCCGTTCTGGGACGAAATCCTTTGACGAAGGACCAGCAACAGGTAGGGCGACTTGCCTAGGACCAGCAACGCCGCAACGCCCAGCGCGCAACAAGTATTTCTTTCGCGACCCAAATTGTGTCATGCTAGCATTGTGCTGACTGCCGTGAATAGGAAAGTAAAGTCCAGATGACTGTCGTGAGTGAATAGGAGTATATAGGAGTGTAAAGTCCAGAAACCGGAGAACGAGAGTCTCTTAAATCCCAGGAGCCGTTGGTCACGCTTCCAGATTCGATGCGAGAGGAGGCCCGAACAGATCGGGTTTGCATCATCTTGGTTTGGTTCGGTCAGGTCATAGCCACGTGTTAACGCAAAACGAGCGAAAATGTGTTTTCGCCAACCTAGTAACTCATGGTAGCAACATGCAGCCAGAAGCTCTTCTCTTGCAGAGCATGAGGCAGCATCTGTCAAAACGCCAGATGATTGCCATTGCAGGTAATTTACCACCTGAACAATACGGCCAGATGCTCGGGACATCGCACGCGTCAGCGGCCTTGAGTTCGTTGTGACGCCGGATTTGGGTTCCTGTTGTTCCAGTGGGCTCAGGTCCTGCCAACTCGTTTCCAGCAACTGGAGCAGTTCCTTGCTTCCTCGAAGGGGCCCTACTTCTGTGGAGACCGGACACTGCGCTTGCACTTCAAAACTTGTTCTTCGACAGTGGTCTGATGCCATAAATCTAGAAGCCAGCTTTCGCCCCCGAAGGATGACAGTTTGTGACCTGAGTCTGCATCTCGCTGGCAACATGATTGAGAGGCTCTGTCTACGGCTCTCTGACGTCGTGGGACAGCATGACAAACCATCGGATTGCCGAAGCATGCCCAAGTCGTTGCGTTGCACACACGATGCAAGCATGGAGCGAAATCTGAAGGCATTTCATTTCTGCCACGTTCAGGTATGTTTATGCCTCGGGAATCCTCGACGGAACCTTCGCAGCGGGCGTTCAGCCTAATGTTATGGACAACTGCCCAGGCTTGAGCACGACCAGCTTTGAGAGTGTCCCACAAACTTGTACTTCGCAGGCTTGAAAGCCTTGGTGGAGCGAGTGGGGAACCACCCGCGTGTACCTGTGCCATGTTTTGATGTGTAGCATAGGGGCAGCCCTCGGCCCTCAACTTTCCTGCCGATTGAGTGACCTGTGCACGATGGCTGCAGTTCTGGCTCGAGCGAGCGGCAAAACGAGTACGGCGCACGGAAGCACAGCACTGGCAGCCATGGTTGGAGACCAGTGTGTGTTGACGCAACGCAAGTTTGCAGTTACAGGCACGCTTGGTGAACTGGGGGGCAAAACCCTGAATTTTGCTCTCCAGCGGTGTTTTCCACTGACTATGGCGATGTTAGATGTGACTGATCTTGTTATGCCCACAACTGTTGGGTGTTGTAAGAGCCGTAATTACCAGCAGGTGCGCTGCTACTTGGCGTCACAGTGCTCCTCGATGCGGCCCGAAGGTTTCGCTCCAGGAGACTGGAAGCGTAGCCAAAGACAAAGAGAGCGAACCAGAGCGAGACCAGATGTGGTATCCTGTTATCCATGATCTTCTCAGAGCCTGTCGATGCCTTGCAAGGAGAAAGCCGGGTGAATTAATCCCTTGTTTGCCAGGCCTGGCTTGCAGCTTGTGAACAGCATGTGTTACGCAGGATCCTACTCAGTCCCACTCCAGTCGTGACGAAGAAACTTCTATACAACCAGAGATGCAGATCAGATGACTTGTCAACTTTGCAGCAGGTGGGTGGCCAATTATCGGGCACTTCTTTACGCTCATGCGAAGCTTGGCAGATTGACTGTCTTTCTCCAGCTTGCCTGGAAATTTTCGGAACTCCTTCGCAAGTCATCAGTCCTTGGACTGTGGCAGAGGATACTGCCGACAGAACAGCAATTTGGCAATGGGACGCTGGGCAGTGGATGTGGCAAAACGTCAAGGCAAGTACGACAACATGTGCAAGCTGCAGTAATTATGGTGTCTTAACAGCAGAAGGCCAGTAAATCCAGAGAGGCTTCGGGATCTACTTGGCCTCACTCGCGGGCCATGATTTGGCACCTTGACAGGCACTAGTGCGTAAACTGAGACCAGGTGTCCAATCCTTGAGGAGCTGCTTTCTGTCTTGTCACAACTTGTGCGGTGCTTAAGAAACGGTTCGTGTAGTTGTCGATTAGGTACTTCCGAGCTACTAGCCTACTAGCCATAGGTTTTCGATAAACAGTGGAAGATGTAGCAAGGTCTGGGTGAATGATGCTGATTTGGCAGAGGAGATCATGCAAGGAGACCCGCACAGGCAAATCAGCCATGGCTCTGACTCGATTAATTCGGATCTTTGTCCATCGGAAGGTACACGAAAGATTTCTCGAAGCTTCCACTAGGAGGTGACCTCCTCGGTATCTCCTTCGGAGCCACCTGGCTGCACGGTTTGGCAAAGAAGGGTCCCCTTTCGGATCTTCAAGCACGCGCAAGGATGGCTTGTTCTTCGCACCGACGGATGATCTGAAGTGGGAGATCCCGCATAGGATCCTGAAGAACCCCTTCTCAGTGCGAGGCCGGTCGCTCGGACCGGGGACCGGGGACCGGGGCCCGTGCTTTCACACCCGTCGAGGCATCCGCGCAATCATGCCGATGATGCGGGATCAAGCCGATAAGCTCGTTGCAGCGCTGAAGCGAGATGTCGGTCACGGCGGGGTCACACACATCGATGCCAGAAGCTCATGCGACGAGATGTGTCGGTCCTTTGTCATGCTCAGTGACTTGAACTTGCTAATGCGAGGCATGGGTGACGAAGATGGCATTCGAGACGATCGCAGTGTGTGGGCTGGGCACGTGCTTGGACCATCTTGTTCTTCAGTTCCTACTTCGCATGATGGGCACGTGCATCAGAGGTCCTTCGGGTGCTTCGAAGACGACCAGACCCACCCATTCATCAAGGCATTGAACCAGGCGGGAGGCCCTGAGCCCTAAGCTTCTCTTCAAGTATCTTTGAAGAAAGGCCTTCGCTACCGCAGCCACTAGCCCTTGAAGCTTCCACATGGCCGCTGCCCTGAGACGATTTCGGCCATCGATCCTTTGGGCACATGGCCAAGTATGCTCAGGCGCAAAGCAACAGCATGATACAGCAAGCAAGTGCAAAAGCCCTTGCACAACTGTGGCCCGTGAGTTTCGGGGAAGTGCGGGGATGTGCTTTGTCAAAGGCCAATTTTCTGTCGTGAGCTCCTCAAGAAGTTCACCACCTCGAGCAAGAGTGTCCGTGATACATGCTGCGACGTTATTCGCAAGCGTCGCGCTGCCGGGGCTGCTGGCATTGGGGAGGGCCGCAAGGACGGGAGGGCACCCTGGTTACGTTCTGGACAGCTTTCCCCATTGGCCCATCTAGCCTGCTCGCAAGCTGGGAGCGCTGAGAGTCTTCGGTTGAAGGACCTGCTTGACATGATGTTGAACGATGTGGATTCAAAAACAGGGCAATCCATGAGCCACAGCAGCACGACGATGCACGCAACCTCGTTTGTCTGAAGAATGTCTCTTGCAGAGGTAGTGAGTCTGAGGACTGAGGATATGATTGTTGACAACGTCCTCACCTTCCTGCTCTTCGGTTGTGGTTGGGCATTGGCCTGGTTGCGTGGTCCATGTTTTCTTTGGACTTGAAAACTTGAGGTTCGCCGGTCAGGACTCCACTGCCGCAGCCATGGGTTCTTGCCTTTGCTTCTTGCAGCTCGGCTTTGTAGCAGCTATTCAGAGGTGTCTGTAACAGTTCGCCGTGAGAGCTTCAGCACTCCCGCGGTGAGGTGTTCCTTCCCGGAGTGCAAGGACATGGCCAATTTCGAGTGCGGTAGTCAAGAAACACTCGTGATTTAGAAGCGAGAGGAGCGCCTCATCAAGGAGATTGACGAAGTGGTTGGCACCAACCAGTTAGAGTGGGACCATCTGGGAAAGTTGCGGACTTTTGCCTCGACTGAGGGGCGTTTGTCTGCAGGTGACAAAGCACGAGGAGTGGTTGTCTGTTTTTGGGTTGAGTCCAAGGTACTTGGATTGGTGTTTGAAGGAAACGCTTCGTCTCGCGCCTCCAGCGCCTGGCATCATCCGCCAGTCCACCGAAGAGCAGCTTATTGGAGGGAAATGGAGAATGCCTGCGCACATGCCGGTGATCATCAACATCATGGCTTTGCATTACAGTGCCTGGGATTTGAACCTCGAGACTCTGCTATACTCTGATGCCTCGGTGTCAATGTAGCAGCCACTCCTAGATCGCAGCAAGCCTCTCGTGGCAGGCAAGGAGCTGTGGGGCGAGGATGCTGCCGAATTCCGCCCAGAGCGTTGGGAGCACCTCGCCTCGATTCTTCATCCGAGGAGTTCGGACTCGATTTTTGAGATGCCCAGCCTTGCTGGCTGAGGCATGGCCAGACGCACAGGTTTGCGTACGTTCCTTTTGCCACCGGTCCACGCATCTCGGCGCTTCCTGGTTCGTCATCCTTTTTCATCTGCATCGCTCCGTCCCACGAGGGGGGATTTGGTGACTGAGGCCAGTGCATTGGCAGGGAGTTCACTTTGGTGGAGCAGAAAGTCACAATGGTCCCGAAGCTGCATAAAGAATAGCAGGGACCGTAGAATTCCTTGAGCCAGAGAGCATCATTGTGCGGCCTGCGTCATGAACCCATGACTCGACATGAATATTTTCTAAAGTGACAAATTGAAGAGGGACTCCATTTCACAAGTCTTCGGTGGAGCCAGGTGAAGCTCTTTCAGAACCTTGACTTTCGACCCGCAGACACTTCAAAGGCCGGGCCTTTTGTCGTCTCATGTATTGGTGCTCCGCCGCTGCTAAGCTAGCAGGCTGAGGAGGGCTACTTCCTCTTGGAGCACAAGAATGCTGCACACCCCCCTTTCCTGAACCTGGATACGTGTCCCGTCTGTGAGTTTTAGTGGGCATGACTTGGCAAGCCCGGCTGGGATGAGGAGTGAAGCTTACATGGGCTTACATAGGCTAGCAAAGCAGTTCGAAGGAGGTGTTTCGGCCGTCCGTCGTGGGCGTCTTTGGAGCATGTGGTCCCCAAGGCAAGTTAAGAAGGACAGCGGCTTTCTGGGCCTCTTCCGGCCCTTCCAGCTGCTGGAAAGGAGAGCGAAGACCGAGGAGCAAGGGACCCAAGGGTCCGTCGCCGTTGTGCGTTGTGCTGCTGTGTTGCCAACGGCCGCTTCTGGTTCAGGCGTGACCCGTGACCATCATGCGCAGTGAAGCTGAAGCTCTGTGTAGTAGCACGGGAACAACTCCGATGCTTGCAAGAGCTGCCGGTTTGGTGGCCTTGCAGCGGACGGGTGGGAAGCCGCACTCGAGCCGGTAATTCGTTCGCGGTCCCAAGCTGTGCAGTCGAGGGACCAGCTGACCGGCAACCACACTCTGCTCAAGTGCAGGCACGCTTCAAGCTGGCAGGTGAGGTTGCATTATGTTGTCTTTGCAGTCTTTGCACGTACAGATGCAGAACATGGGTCCATTTTGATGGCCTATGCATGAGTCACAAGAGCTTAACTTGAAGGGCTGTTGCAGGAGGAAGTCTCGTCCGACAGATGCAGGTCGGTACAGAGCCCCGATTTCGGCCCGACGCAGCAGAAAAGGTTCTGTGACGTTTCGTGCATGGTGGCGGAACGACTCTCGCAATTTGCAGATGGATATGTTCAGAAGCGTACCGGCCAAAAGCGGATGCCCACTGCCGGGCACAGAGGACGCAGTGGCCAGTGGTGCCTTCAAAGGGGTGTGTTTGTTTGGTCAACTTTCCGGTTCTATGTACTGCTTCTTAACGGGTCGCTCAGGCCGAGGCAGGTGCCAAGCTTTCCTCCCCTCGGGACTCGTCAGGGCTTGACAGCCTTAAGTGATCTTACGTGCTGCGAAGATTTGTGCGCACATTTGCCAATGTAATGAACAGGACCCGTGCACATCGGATGTCGCTGACGGGGTAACAGAAATTACAGTCCCTCCCTCAACCACGCCTTTGACAGAAAAACTTCCAGGTTGCCTGGTATCTACGTCTAAACAGGTTTCGGCCAACAGTAGAACAAATGCTAACCTGTATATCTGGAACACAATGCCTTAGCAAGGCTGAGAATTTTCGCAGTTTGCTCGCAATCCAAAAAGCTGAGACATCCGTCTGTGGCCTTGAAAGCAAAGCCTTTCACGAGTGTCTCTGCAAGGATGGCGCCGTGTGTTTGTTTGGTTGCTTTTCCGATTATATGTTCGGTAGCGACGTTCGGATGGCGGCGGTATGGTCAGTACTGTACACCCACAGTCAGTGAAGAGTCACTCGACCGCTCGTTTGATGCCATTTTCGCTGTGTCAATTGCCCGGTTTGCAAAGTTGCGGCCACGCTTGTACCCTGTGTCCTTCCGTACGCAAAGTCTTCGAGCAACCATTTTTCGAATGCGCAAGCTCCGTGCCCTTGGAGCCGTCAGCGCCAGCCATAGGGAGGCAGATGATAGATAGCTGAGGGAAAGGCAAACTATTGCAGTAAACGGGGATACCAAGGAAAACGAAGAACCTATATCACAACGAAGTGCAACTTCACGGATCAAAGAAATGTTAGGCTGGCATTAGGCCGATCGGGGGGGGGNGTTCTTTCAGGTCACCCCCGTGAGCATGATGATTTTGGTAGCCGCTCACCACACGTACCGTCAGTCCTCTTGGTCATACCTGTAAAGGGAACAGCATCGCGATGGTCTCAGGCTTAATGGCCTAATGTAAGTGCAGCTTACCGAAAGTGTCCATGGAGAAGTGGCGGCTTCCCGGCCCGCCTCTAGCCCAGGTAACAAGAGGAGAGCTGGCTGAAATATAGGTGGATGTCGCCGTTGTCGAGGAGATATACGTGAGATCTTGTTGAATACGTGGTGAACGACTCGAAAGTTGCAGGATCATAGCCGGCTTCAGCGGAGCGTCACTGAGAAAAACGTAGCAGCAGGGAGGTAACCTAGGCCGATCCCCAAACGGCCCGAGAGAGAACGTATCGTAACAGCAGCACGCGTCATAGGCTGAAATCTCAATAAGCCAGCTCGATAACTGCCAGCAGGTACCATTGCAGAGCGAGTGCTAAGGAAGGAATGGGCTCACTGCTGTGCTCGGGCCTTCGAGCAATCATGAGCGTGGAATCTTCCAAGTTGTGTACACTGCACGACGAGTATGCTGCGCGGCCACACGTGCCAGGTCCAAGAGTGGAACGCGGCTCATCCGTGAATGCTGGGCAGTGACGTCGGAAGTAATCTGCTTGATGAGACCTGCAGGGACCACTGCCTGATCTCCCGCAAAGCCCGGGGGGTCGGCTGCAGCACACCTTGCGATCGCCGCCCTCACGAAAAAGAGTGGCGCGACGTGGCACGGCCCAGCACAGCGCATAGCCAAGGCGAGTTTGAACCTGTCTTGCAGTTGAAGGAGATGATCGATACCCTGGAGCAGAAGAATCGCGATGAGATGGGCAAGAAGGCTGACTGGCCTTGGCTGTTAGGACCTTAAAACATTTGAGCCAGTGATATCATGCAGAAACCCAAACGCCGTCTCAACCATTGCTCCTGTCCACACGACTTGCCCTGTAACTCCTAGCGCCCATCCCGAACTCCAGTACGTCCCTGCCGGCATGCAGGCCTTCTGTGATCAGGCAGGATGTCAGTCGCGACTTCGACTGGTAGGGTCCCGCTTTCTGTCACATCCTGGCGCACCGCAGTTTCAAAGCTTGTCGTGAAAATCGTTGCTGAGCCCACGTGCCTGAGTCCGTCGAGTGGCAGGAAATGAAGCATACAAAGACAGCCTTGGACGAGAGGGAGGAGATTGACTCACTTTAAAGGGCGCGGGCAGCCGGCAGCCTTGCGACCGGACCGACGGACGGAGCTCACAGGATGAAGCGAAGAGAAAGCAGGCAGCCGTGGAGCTGGCATCCTCCCAGGTGCCCCGCTGCGCTGTGCGGAGGGCTCAAGCGGCTTCACTTTGCTGAGTATTTCCAGCCAGGTGGCGCAGCTCCGCCAGGAACTGGCGACCCTTGCAGATGAGCCGCACCCCGCAGTGCCTGTGGGCTCTATTCTGTTTCTCAACAGGTTCACCCAACGTCTTTTTGTCGAGTACTTTGTGCAGTTGATCCTTCTCTCTTCATGGTTGCGCAGCGAATTCGTGAGCTCCTCTCCACCCTTCTCTGACAAGGCTTGGTCAGATTGCAGCAAGTGACCAAGAGCTGACCAAAATGCGAGAGGCTCCCTAAGTGCTAACAGATTTGGGTAGTTGTCACAAAAGCCACAAAAAAACTCCTACCTGCGTGATGAAAAACCTTGGACAGGCAGAGCACGAGGAGCATGTGAAAGTTGCTTGGACGAGCAGACATCTTCCACGTTTGCCAGCTTCGGGGACCGTTTGTGTCAAAGTGCAGTGATCGAGTATTGACAGGGGGTTGCGTCGTGCATGCAATGCGCAGATTTGCTTGGACTGCAAGCTCTTGCAAACATTTCTCTCGCACCACTACAGCACAACAACTCGAGGCTGCGAAGTTTCGTGGTATGTTTAGGGGTACATGTGCTTCCGAGGCTTATAAAGACCTGCAGCTAGGCGTGGCTGGAGTGCAGGCCGCGATCAAGGCCAGTCAGAAAGACGTCGCCAGTCATCTCTTGCCGTCAGCTCTGGCCTGTGTATCGGCCCGTGCAGGCGTTGCGAGACTACTACTCGCAGGACCGCCAGCCTGTCAGTGTCGACATGGCAGCGGGGAGCTTGGAGAAGAATCGCACATTGACGGAAGTCGAAGGTCTTTTGACCGACTTCTCTGAGAAGCATTGTCCAGGCATCCATGGCTCTCGCTGCTGAGGGGCGGGCACCGCGGCTTACGGAGGCCGTCGTGCTGCTGCCATTTCGTGAGCATGTTGGCCGCCTCACATCCCTCACAGAGGGCCATCACACTCACGCAAGTTTTCCAGGTTGAAGCTTCTCAAGCTGGTGCCGAGCGCTCGCATCGATCTTGTTCGAAGTCCGTCGGTCCACTATGTGAGCCTTAGGCAGGCGTCATCAGTCTACTGGAGGCCAATCCGTTTCGCCCTAGAGTGGGGCTGTTGCGGAGAAATGAAGGTCGTTGAGTCCAACTTTGCGCGGAACATGGCCGACCTTCAGTCACAGGAGCTGCGCAGGGCTTCTGATACAATTCATCCGTTGAGGGCCGCTCCTGCACAGGATCGCAATGCCCAGGAGAACTACGACCAGATGATTCATGAAAGCCAGGTGGGTGCGGCAGAGCAGCGAGAGAGTGTGTGTGTGTGAGTGAAAAGCCATATGTGGCAAAACGCGACCCCTGCCTGTCGTACTAGCAGCACCAGTGGAGCTAATAGTACGAGTAGCCACAAGCCTTAAAGCCGAAACTGGCCCAAATTCGAACTTTGTGAATGTATGTGAGTTTGTGTATGTATGTACGTATGTACATTGTAATTATGTATCTATCTATCTATCTAGTATATGTATGTGTGTATGTATATATGTGTTTATGAGTATATGTGTTTTGTGTATATAATGCTTTGCATGTATAATATATATATATATATATATATATATATATATATATATATATGTATTTATGTATATATGCATACATGTATACACTATGTAGATATGTAGAGACTATGTATATATTTTCCACTATGTATATAGGTATACACTATGTATATATGTGTACGCTGTGTATATATGTATACACTATGTATATATGTATACAGTATGTATATATGTAGTAAATACGTATCTATGTATCCAATATGTATGTAAGTATGTAGGTACGTATGCATGTTGTTTACATGTACACAGTATGTTTATAGGTAGATTGTGTGTTTAGACGTATATAGAGGTTTTATACATGTAAATATGTACATATGTATGTATGTATGCACGCATGCATGTATGCATGTGTGTGTGTTAATGTGTAGATGTAGGAATGTATATGCGGAAGTCACAGAGATACACATGTGTGCTCATATTGTTTAATTCATTACATATTTTTTGATAGTTAAATACAGATAAACAGCCGAGAGTAGGTAAATATATACATAGTTCAATTAGTAAGTAGATGTATCATTTGTGTTATGCATGAGGACACGCCATGCATAGTTCCAATGAGTTGATGTCTTGTTCAAGGAAGCATATATATATATTCACATAGATAAACACATGTAGCTATGTGTCTACACAGATAGATAGATATGGGGGGGTAGGTAGGTAAGTAGATAATTAGATAGTTGAATGAGCAAATGAGTAGACAAATAATGTGTAGGTCGATAGATGTATAGATAGATAGACAGATACTTCCAGGCCAGAACAATCCGCTCACTCGACTAGGACGTTACATTGCTGCACCAGGTGTACAGTGAAGCGTGCTAGCTTTGAATAGAACGCGGCATGCGAACATGTTCCAATGCAGATCACGGCATCGGCTTGTGCGAAGGTGCTCAAGGCGCAGAAGGATGCCGACGTCAAGCACAAGACAGCAGAGGCAGCTGATGCGTGCATTTGGCAAGATCATGTTTCGACCTGTTGCATGGCTATGCCTGCAAGCTCGGCTCCGCAGTTGCAAGCGCCGTTGTAGCCGGCAATCCTGCACATAAGTTCAACGGCCCTCGCGGGCCTGCTGCTTTGACTTGGTTTTGCGTAACATCAATTCTGTCCAGCCTTCACCGTTTGGGAGTTACCAGCCGATGATTCGTAAAAAATGGCAGGTCACGGCACTCTACTTGTACCGCTTGAAAGTTGTGTGAAGCTGTCCTTAGCAGCCTCTGTTGTGCTGCAAACGCAAGGGTGCTCGGAGCCACAGGCAGTCAATCAATCAATCGTAGTCATCGATCAGTCATTCGGATCACTGCTTGGCAGTAACTCTTGCAAGTCACTCCTGCCTTCGCCCTCCCTCGCGGAATGCCCTGTGCTCTATGTAGGCCACGAACCTCGAGCGCAGCATGACTGAATTACGGTGCCTGTCTCAGGGTGGGGAGTGCATGAGCGCCGTGTGTCTGATCATGGCACCATAGAGCACCCGAGGTCAGATTCAGCTTCTGCACAGCAGCAGTTTGAAGCGGTGACCGAGTGCGCCGCCACCGGTAAAACCAATGGCCTCAAATTGCGATGCCTTTCGGTCTTTGACTGTCTTTTGATTAGCCATCTCGCTTGAGGTACCTGGCAAAGCTCAAGGATGAGTGCACCGCCAAGGCCTTCTGATTGTTACTGCATCTCGGAACAGTATCAGCTTCTTTGTGCAAATTTGAAGGTTGAAACACGAGAAGAACGTATTGCTCGACGGGCCAAGGAGATGGAAGGCAGGCGGTGCCACTTCAGACTCTCTGGCTGCTTCGGGCTTCTCCACAGGTCTCCAGGAGGCACTTTCCATCTTGGAGGCACGGTGAGCACACGCAACCAACTCGTGGATCACAAGCAAGATAGCGGAAAAGACGATGCGAGAAGCCGTTTTCGGCGATCCCGGCACGCCTGGGAGCATCAACAAGTTTCACCCAGCGCGGCTTGTAGTGCCGATTGTCGCCTTGATAGCCGGTGCTGCATGCAGAAACAGGGGCGAGGATGACGTCGTCTGCGACGTGTTGATTCCTGAATGTAGAATGGTCGCGGAGACTGGGCCTTTGCTGAGAGTGCCTAGGCTTCACAGTGAGATTGGAGCTTCCAAGTCAACCTTGCTCACATCGGAGCCCTGGCATTCTACGAAGTCCTAGACGGATCTTGCAAGGAGGAGAGAGACGGTTAAAGCCTTAAAGCATGGACAGAGAAGCCCTGAAGTTCCTTCCCCTTCCCCTTCTCGGTGCCATTGCGCTCCATGCCCTGGCGGAGTCAACCGAGTGCCGAAAAATCCGGCAACGGCCGTCGGGATCTCAGAGGCGTAGGCATGTGTAGGCGGCGTCCCCGGCGTCCCGCCATGTCGCACCCCACCCCACTCGTCTCTTCGTGCCCAGGCGCAGAAAGACGAGCGGCACTGAGAGTCTTCACCCAAGGGGTAAGGTATTGAGAACCGCCACTTGGTCTCTCAGGTTGGGACGAGAATTGGGAAGGCAAAGACTGGAAGGCTCTGCGATGGTACTCTCTTGGTTACATGCTGATTTGTACTGTGGCTGGCTTTCATGCAGTGTTCGCGCGAATGGCACAGTCAGCTACTCTAGTGGCTTGCACAAAGTCCTGCAGTTTTCCAGGCAAGAACATGGACGAGCAAAGAGGCATGGATGTTTATCCTTCTCTTCGGCTACAGCAACTTCCTACAAGCTATGCAGGCGAAAAAGGAAAAGGCCGACCGCACATTACTCAGACGGGTCGCCCACCTGTGAATTCACCCTGCGCAGCCCATCAGGATCCTCGTCCCTGTGTGGTGTTTTCAGACAGGTTCGACGGACAAAGACTCCGACCAGGCACGGGAGACCCACTGCTGACGAATCCGCCAAAAGAAACGTCAGGACGACTTTACCAACATGCCGCGTTGGTTGTCCAGTCTCTCCTTAGCCTTAGTCTGGCATGGCCTCCGAAAACACCTCAAGGAGCTGGCATGATTTTCATGATGTTGACGGGAACGACATATTTGACCATCCTCGGTTGGAGAGTTGTTCGTGGATGTCCAGCATCCAGGGTTGGTTGGAACGTGTGCTACTCCTGGACAAGCTCGCTTCAGGCTCGGCCCAGCGGTAGGAAAGCAAAAAGCGCGGCTCCTGGTGGCTGTCATCAATATACCTAACCAGCCTGTCAGGGTCTCTTTCTCCAGACTGCTTGTCGCAGTGTTGTTTCTTCATGCCCGGTGTAAGATGCGGCAAGGTAAACAGCATGCATACGAGAATATGGGGCGGTTCTAGAGCTTCCGGCCTGGCAGAGTGCAGTCTTCTCAGGGTTGTTGAATATGCTGCAGAGGCTTAGGGAGATGCGGCAGGAAGCAGGGGAGAGAGATACTCCCGTGAGAATATGGAGGAATTCATTGCAAAAGACCGTGCCGCACCCAATCATGCACCCGCGCAGAGTGCGCAGCTGTGGCCTGCGTTTCTTCCCCTAGGGGCATTCCGTGGTGTTTGGCTTGGGTCAGACTGTTTTCAGCGATTTTTGAAAAGACTGGCCGAGCGGACTACCCCTTCGATGCAGATCACAGAGATGCTGGGATCCACTCTGCAAGGTCACGCTGCGGAGACGGAAACTGTGACGCCGCCGGAGTCCCAAGTGCATTCCTATGATGATGCTGGCTTGCCACATGCAACCGAATCCTAAGAGCCAATCCTAAGAACTGTGTCTTGGATCTCGATGCTGTCCGAAGATCTACGATAGGTCCAAGCCCGCCGCCCGAGGCTCGAAATCTTCACTTTCTTCAGGAGTTTCTGAACCAAAGCTGATGTTGTTTTTGTTGCTTGTATTTGTTTGGTTGGCTATGTGTTCGTTTCTTGTTGGTTTGTTAGTTGTCTGTTCGACATTTGCTTTTGTTAGTTTCGCCAGTGGGTTGGTTGATTTTTGTGGTAGTTCTCGGTGCTGTTGCTGCCGCTGCTGCTGCTGCTGTTGTTGTTGTTGCTGTTGCTGCTGCCGCTGCTGCTGCCTTGTTTTTTATTTTAATGGCTGCTTCGTGCTTACGGGGTTGTTGCGGAGGTATTACTCATCGTGATGGTGGGTTTCCTTGGAGATCGTAGGATCTGTATCTTTGCCGTACGGTCCCTTCTAAGTGCGTCTTCGTGGATGTCCTCTCAGATTCCACAGCAAGCTGCATCTACATCGTCAGATATCATATAGTTGCATATGTGGGTGGTTCTCAAAATTAGGGTCCCCCTTTTGGGTACCCTAAATAATAGGTGCTGTATTATAATAGGGACCGAAAAAGGGACTATAATTTTGACAACCACCCATGTATATATATATGTATATGTATGTATTTCTACACACACCTATACACATATGTGTATGTAAACATACACATACATCTAGAAGAACTCTGTATCCAAAGTTTCGTGGTTGGGGCTTACATATCACTTCAACCCTCGCAACCAGGCGTCAGTCACAGACTTTGCGTACTGCCCTGCCAGTTGAGCTTGTGCCCAGCCTGGTGCAGTCGCTGCCCACGCTGCTCGATTGCAGACAGATGCCTTGCACACGTTGGAATCACTGAGCCAAGATGGCAGGACCTGTATGTTGCAAACATGAAATACTGACAATTTCACTTCTTGCCTCTGTGCGGTGCTTGTCCGTGTGGCAAAAAGATTTGTGTTTATAGCTTTTGCTCTGCTGCACACATTCCCGAAAGTTTGAGGCCGTGCACAGGCCAGATGTTGTTTGGCAGCTATATCTGTGCATAGTAAACCTTGCCATTGCTGTGTAGATCCCACGCGACGAAGTATTGCGTACTCTGAGAGGCTTCGGCTCAGACCTGGCAGAGGGTTTTAGTATAGTCTGTCGCGCGCTCCAAGAGTTGCAATGCTGGTGCTGGATGGAAATCCACAGGTAGGGCAGCTTGAGGGCCTAAGGGCCCAATGTTTGATTTTGTTTTAGGATATTTTAGGTGGCTGCCACGGTAATATTCCTACAACCAATAGTCAACCACCGGGAAGACTCGATTGAATCTTGGCGTAATCAACCTTGTGACAATGAACTTGTCAAGTGCGTCTTCTCGCATCATTCGCTCAAAGCCGCAACTGTAGCTCCATCATTTCTGCCGAAGGCGCCTGTACAAACCATTGCTCGATAGTGCATATAGTGCCTGTTCCGTCTGCATAGTCGTGTGAAGGAGACGATCAACGCCGTCTCTGTCGGCCTTGTCATTGGGCTCGTGGGAGTGCCAGTGGCTTCGCAAGCTGCCGCGACGATGCTCGAATGCGTTGAGCCCTTTCTTGAGGCACTTCCGTGGTCACGAGCTTTCTTTCATCTCTCGGAGTCACACAGAAGCAGCCCAGGATATGGAATCGATTTCGGTACAAAGAGGATAGCCAGGCTGGGAAATCCCATGGCGAGGCCATCCGCGAAGCGCAGAGGTTTCGGGTTGGTTTTAGGACCAGTTCGAGATTGACTAGCAACACTTGCAGAGTCACGAAGAGCAGCAGAGAGCCATCGTAGCGAAGAAGCTCCGGAAGGTGGATTCGGGCAGCAGCTGCTTTGCCGCAGTATGAAGTGGTTTTTCAGTGGCTGAGACGATCGTACCGGCGCAGTGACGCTTCCATTCGCAGCGCGGGCACTTGGATAGTTGCAAGAAGGAGCCTTGCACTAGTCACTCGCCACCGGCTACTCTTCACAGAGCCCATTTCGAAACGCAGCTTCGGGCTGCTTGAGAGTTGGCCCACGGTCGAATGTTGTTGGTCATCCGCTTAAAACCAACAAACAGTACCAAGGGGTTAGTCAGTCAGTGTGTCGCACCTCGAAAGTGAGACATGAGTGGATCAGAATAGTGGAGCAGCGGAGATATTTACAGCAAGCCGGATTTCCAGCAATAAGTGTCGGCAGTTTTTTGGGCAAGTTAGGGCCCGCATGGTCGTACCTGCCTCCATGGGCATGATGCTCACAAGGGACTTCTCTGAGGCAGACCGGCTGCGTGGGTGGTGTCCTTGCTCATCTACAGACACTCGCTTGAAGCTATTTCGAGACTGTGATCGGTTTACTGCGAGAGTGCCCTAGGTCGAAGGATTTAGGGCCGCTGTGGCTGCACGATGCAAAAGTCACCCCCTTCCTTGCAGCACTTTCCAAACCGAATCTGAGGCTACTTATTGCTGATTCCGGCATTGTGCATGACTCTCTTTAACATGATGATCGGAGCCGCGGATGCCGTCGTTGCAGACTCAGATGTTTCAGAGCTTCATACCATCGGGGTGTCCGCACGAGCTTGAAGTGGCACTGACTGTACCGTGTATAAGGTCTTGGAAGCCAAATCTGAGAGTACATTCGGCCTCGTCAGTCTGCTTGCCGAGACCGGCTCTTGGACAGGAGCTGTGCCGTGGAATGAATCATGTCTTTCGTGTTTCTGCATAGCGCACTCCATGTCTATGTCTACGTCGTGTGCTGAGGCGCTCAGGGTGGCTGTGAGCTTGTTGGGACTTGTTTTGTCACTTGCTCAGGTCTTGGTCACCATTTTCGCCATAGTAATCCCTCTGCTGAAGCTGTACCTCTTGCTTCACGCGGAATGTATCCGACGGAGCAAGGATGCTTCGGTGTGCTTTGCAGCTAGCTCTGTCGAGAGAGCAGATGGTCGAAAGCTGCGGGCTTTGCGTGTCATCATTCTAAGCTTCCAGATGCCTCCAGGCCCTAGGCCCTAGAGCAGGATGTGCGCCAAGTCTCTCGGGCCCGACACTACATCGGTTTCGACACCCGGCTGCGTCAGGACATGTCTGATGAACGCTGTTGAACAGTTTCAGGGCTGGCTGCCAGGGTAGAGCCATCGTGTGGCCTTGCGACTCTGTTCGAGAGGGTACGCCAAATGATCAGCGCGATCGATTGTACTCCAAAGAGAGAGATTAAGACTGACAAGATGGTGCAGAGAGGAGAATAGTGGAGCGTGATTGATTGGTGTTACTTGCAAATGTTCACTAAAGTTTGAATGGAGGAAGTTGAGATGAGAGTAGCCTGCTCGTTTGCATCCCTGAGCCTTCGCAGGATTCAAGCAATTGGCTTTCTTGAAGCTTGATTTTCAGTTGAGGTTCAAGTGATCTCCAAGTGGGCATGCCCGGACATGATTGCCTACATTTTCCTTCTTTACTTGGTGCGGCACTTGAACCGACCACCCATCAATGGCCTCTTCACGCTGGACATCGGATTTGCATGCTATACGCTGTTCTGTTGGGGGTCAACCATCTCATCGCAGCTTGGACATCTTGAAAGCCTTCATTGGTTGTCGAGCTGTGCAAGTTGCAGCATGAAGCTGCGTGTTTCTTTCTCATCATTGAACGGTTTCGCGTGCCTCTTGATCTTCGAAGCTCAGGTTGGGTATTCACCCACCCAGGCTGCCAGATGACTCCCGCAAGATGGAGCTGCGCTCGCCAGCTGACCCTTTCACCATCAAGATCTTCGGAAAGAAAGGCGATGCAACAACGAGTGCAGTCCGATCTTATGAGTGGGCGGAAATGAGCAGACTTTTGGCACCGAGCAGCGACCCCCGTGAGGAGCTGCAGCTCTCATGCTGTTGCTGTTCATGATCTTTGCAGTGCTTTTCATCTTGGGGATGAGGTGGCCGAGTCCTCAGTCGTGTTAGGGCGGCTTGCGGCTTGCGGCTTTCCTTTCACTTCGTTTCCAGCACCCAGCCTCCTCCTTCCCGTAGGCCAGTGCTGGGACTTCGCCTCGATGCAAAGATTTTGAAGCAGAACGGGCTCCCCCCGTGGCAGATCCGTGCGGGCCCCGGACCCGGATGCGATGTCCGCCCTCGTGTGGGCCGTGGGTGCGCTTGAGAAGGTGGTGGGCTTGCGATGTCTTGCGGAGATTCTGGTAGTGCAGCTGTCTTTCTTGCGCGAAGGTGTCATGGAGGACATGCACGTAGCAGAGTCCCTTGGCGTGCACCTTGTCCGTTGGCTGTTGCTAGTCGGATACCCATGGCCTGCCAGGCATGCCAAAGCCGATGTGACGATCTTTCAGTGCCTGCAGACACTGGCAGATTTCCAGGCCGAAGCCTTTGACACTTGGCTCTGCGCCCAAGCCATTAAAACGAAAATCTTGTAGAGAGCTCATGAGAGTTTTCTCATCCGAGGATGCCAGTGCACTTCTCGCAATCATCATGCTCGCCGTGTTTGTGATTGCCCTGCCTGTACTGGATGCTGTGTCGCAACGTAGTGGCTGCTGGGTTGGATCGCAGACTTCCTGTCAGGCTGGTGTAAGCGGACCATATGTCTTTCATTTCGCACTTGGGGGTGCTAGGGAGTGGAGGAAGGATTAAGTTCACTGTTGTTTGTTTGCATGATGGCCTTCGAGTTTCTTCATTGAGTTCAGCGGGAGCGCCAGGTAGCACACCTGGATGCAGTGCCTTGCAGCCATGCATGTTTCGACATTGCGGCGACCTCTTGAAAGACTTATCCTTGGAGGGCTTGTTAGTCTTTCTCAGGGTCGACAGAGACAGTCCCAACAGCGCACACAACTACGGCAAGCGCAGCTGGGCACAGCCACAAGCTTCTCACCGCCTTCACTATCGGAGACGCAACGGGTTGCTGGCGTTGTGGTTTGCAGCACTTTGAGGCTGCAAGCAAGGATCTGGTTCTGGGGTCGCTGGGCTTTGAGGTTTAGACGTCGCTGCGGGGTTCAGCATTCAGAAGTTGAGGCTTGGTTGTTAGGTTCCAAGACTTTACGTCCCATCGTAGGTTTCTTCTTTCTGTGTGTTCTCATCAATTCACATTGTGCTGTCGTTTTGCGTCGGGAGCGTGTTTTTTCTCCATGTCTCCGATCAACCGGATCAACCGCGAATAGCATCCCTTCTCACCCTGCCCTAGTACAGAGCCGCAGTCCTTCAAGCTTGCGATGCTCCGCTGCAGCCACTTAGGACATGCTGACGATTGCAATCTCCTCGCTGCATCTTTTCGTCAGTGATGCAGCTGCAATTGTATTGGAGGACGTCGGCAACACGTGTGCTGGTGACAGTTTGCAGCCACCGCCTTCCTGTGCTCTCACGAAAAGCACCATGGGGCATTGTTTGCAAGCAGAATTGATGCACCACGTGCCACAATCGTACAGGAGTTCCGGTGTTCAATGGGTGTTCAATGGGCGGGTAGGCTTTGAGACCTGTCGCAGAGTCCTAGATACAGAAGTTGCCGCGAATTGGATTTGAAGCCGTTTGTGCTCGTCGCAGGAGGCTGGCTTCTCTCTGGTAAAGCTGTCAAGGCGATTGAGAAAGCTGGCAATGTTGGATGCTTCTTGAATCAAGACAAGCGCGTTTCTTTGCCTGTCCGAATTTTAACGTCAACTAACATCAACTGACAACTGATCGCTCCCCGCTTCAACTTTGAGATTCTGCCATATTCTGCCCAGTGTTGAAGATGCTGCATGTTCGCCTGGGCACTGAGGTATTGCTTCTCGGTGTCATTGTCGTCGTTTTGAGTGCTTCCATATATCGCAGCCAAGGCCAGAGAGTTTATTTTGATTGCTTGTGATTGATGATGTTCAGCCGCTACTCAAGACACGATGTTGTTGCAACGGGTGCCATGTGCGCTCGAGTCCTCTCCGAAAAATCCTAAAAGACTGAGGGTGAGGAACATAGGTGGTCATCCGTTCAGTAGCAGCTTCCAAACCGCCCGTTGCACGGGGGCAGGTTTCTTTCTCACTCGTCTTCCTCAAGCTGACATGTGCACAGGTAGGTGATCATCCTGATCGCTCAAAGCACAAGGAAGGAGCGGTAGGAGAATTTGCCTGACACCCCAATGCACACTTGGCAGGCATGGTCTTATTCCCAGGATGGGGCCTTCTGGTCCTCACAGGTGCTGAGTTACTGGGCCGCGTCAATGCTGCCGCGCGTGCGTCTTTGCCTTTTGCAGAGCTCCGAGGTTGGCGCACTATGCTGCCGGCTGGGCACTCTGGGGCCTGAGCGTGGCCCGGCATGTAACATTCGGTCTGAGCGCCTGAAAGATCCAAAGACTTGCATCGCAAGCAGTCTAACCAGAGATTCACGACGTGTCCGGTAACAGACCCCATGTGCAACGGAGTCTGCTTGGGGGAAGTGCTTAGGGTCCTTCCGCCGGCAGCTGCAGGGTCTGCAACCGGCGGCTGAGGTGGTGCGGCCACCTGCTTCCGAGGCGAAAGCCCTGGATCACCCATCATCTGGGACCGAAACCACTCTGGAAGAAGTTCCTCGCTTCTAAACTCAGCAGTCTTGGTGCCACATCGTATGATGCAGCAGGGCTGTGGCATGTTCGCTGCAGTCTGAAGGACTTACGAGTGATAACCTGCTATGCCCGCCATTTGCTTTCGATATCGTCGTCTCGAGACATCGATGTTGATGAGTGAGAGTCCTTGCCTGTGTAGTAGCCTAGGTGACAGACGACAGTGACTCCACAGAATATTCACTTTGAGCCTTGCGAGCCATTGCTGAATGAACCTTGTAGAGTGTATGGTCATGCGATGGCTACCAGAGCCTCTGTGCGAGCCTTTCTTTTGGTGCATGGGCAGACTTGGATGAAGGGATGTCACAAAGCACCCTCCACGTCTGCAATATCGAAGCGCTCGGCGTTCCTCCTCTTTGCCTCTGCCTGTGAGCTAACGCTGAGACTTTAATCCTCGCAAGCGGGCTTGGGCTGTAGTCGACCTACGAGCGGGGCAGTTTGCCTGACAGAGTTCAGGCGCTGCTTGAATTCGTTTGCAACTGCTGTACACCATGCCTTTGCGGTCACATGTTCTACCTGCTGTCGAGTCCAGGATTCTCGACTCGAAATCTCCTCAATCGACATGGCCATGAAGTGAACAGCGTTGTCACAACGCTTGCATGTTCAATGCCGTCAGCACCGTCACGGCTGACAGAAGCACCAAGTCTTCTGAAAGTTCTGTCGCAAGGAGGGCGAGGCCGAAAAACTCCGTCTTGTTCAGCCTTCGATCAGTATTTATTCTTCGATAGTTATACTGGGGTTCTGGCAAGTGATGCACGACTTTGAGGTCAACAGTTTATGGTGTCGCAGCGAGCGGCACTCTTTGGAGTTGCTTGGGCCTTGCCCCATGGCATGTGTGGCTCATAAACAGCATTTGTCCGGGAAGCATTCCCGAGTTGAAGTTCGAGAGACACGCACGCCACATCGATTCGGCAAGCCGGCAAGTGAGATGCCGACGGTAATTATGCAGGCGACGGATCAGAACTGGCCTGCCGTTCCAAACTGCAAGTACTTGTAGAACTCAAGGGTCAGTCTTGTTCATGTTAAGAAGCTAATCACGGTGGTCCGGCCCACTGCAGTTTGAGAAGCTGGGCGTGCCAGTCCAACATGCCCTGCTCTTGATCAGCAGATGAGAACAGACTTGCTCCCCCGAGGGACTCGTGCCTTCGGTTTAACTGCTGGGTAGATCGGAGCTTCCAGTCCATGCGCAGAACACAACGAGGGCAAGCTTTTCCATTTGCTCGGAGCTTCCAGCTTCAGTCTTCTGGACCTCGAAAGTGGAAGCGGAAGCTTTTTTTTTGGGATGCCTTTTTAAAGCGCATAGCAACATCTCGAGTCCATTGCACAGTCCTCGAGCCAATCGAGATCAGACACAGACGCCAAGTCTGTGAACTTTACACTGTAAAGGTAATCTTCGTCAAACTCCGAAGGCCGTCCAGCAAAAAACAGCTCCGAAGATATTCGTGATGCAGACTTTAGCAGGTGCTGTCATCGCATTCTGAATCGATTTGAAAGCGGCTTGCGCTGCTGCGCTTGATCAGCACCACACTCCACGCTTGCCGGATGTCAGGTTGCAATTACCCATTGACGAATTTCGAGACAGGCACGCCTTCGGTGCTCTGTGGAAGTCGGAACGTCTGTGTACAAAATGATTGGTGCTCTTCAGGATTTTGCAACATATACGCGAAAATCGGGTGCTGGCCTCAGCACGGCACCATCGGCCTTCTGGAGCTGAGATAGGGGGATGTCTCTAGGTAGGGCTTCCATTCTCTGATATTGTTCATGATGCTCGCACACTGTGCGAGCGCACAGTCCTTGAACTTGGCGCCTCTGGCTGTTACTGTTACTGCCGGCACCAAGCCCATAGTGTTTGTCGTCCATCATCCGGCAAAGGTGTGCTCCAGCAACTGTTTGCTGGCGCTGCGATGTGAGCCGTCTGTACCTGGTACAGTGTCGTGCTGCAGCAGACATTGACACTGCTCGTATTCAAGAACGGTCTCTGGCTAATCATCTGCAATCGATCCATCCAAATCGACGGATCATGCATCGTAGGGCCTGTAGGGCGAACTAGGGCGAACCTATCCACGAGACTCTGCGCAACACATCAGCTAGAGCACGGCTGTTCGTGCCGAGTGGCCGTCACCATTGAATGGTCTTGTCGTGTAGTGGCTGGCTAGACATTTTGCCGAGAATGACAATTTTTGTGTGATGCTGTTTCTGCTGTTCTCACGAAGAACATCGTCACCTCAATGGGAATCGACGAACCCTTTTGAAAAGCGACAGCCAGACTGCAGGGTTCTGCTCGGTCCTTGGAAGAGCGCAGAATCTCTGCAGGTCACCCATATCCAAGGAGAGACTGGCTGCGGCAAGTCTACTCGTCTGCCACAATTTATCCTCGAGGCGGGCCAATTGCACCTTTTCAAGTCCAGTGACAAACCCGACTGAAGGACGCCAAGCAAAGAGGAGAGGAGTATGAAGCTCAGTAATCAACAGCGTTTCATGAGGCGGTATTCAATCGTTCGAGCTGTTCCCTCACCGAGGATTCGCATGGTAGTGACACAGCCAAGGCAGCCCTTGCTTATCACGGGGGGAGGTTGCTCCAATGCTCTCCGATGGCTTTGTTCAAGAGGCGGATGGCCGCTGTGACGTGTGGGCCTTACTTACTAGGCAGTGAGTGGCCCAGCAGAGGGCAAAACAACTGCTCCTACGACAGAAGTCTACAGAAGTCGTAGTGCATTCATCTTTTGTCCGATCTTTGCGGCATCAGGCTAGCAAAGCGTGTCGCCTCCGTCCTCGGCGAGGAGCAGACTGAAAATCTATCCAAATAAGCGTCCAAGACATAGTGGGACGTCTCTTGGCATGCCTGCTTCAGGAGATTGGACAGGGAACCGTTGGCTACAGGATCAGGCCGCGAGCTTTCAGTCCTGAACTTTCTCTCTTCATTCTGTAGCCTGCCGACAAAATTACAGTCGCGGATCCAAGCATGGCTTGTATGTGCCAGTGGTGACACCATCAACGGCAAGCTATGTTTCGTGACGGTGGGATACCTCTTGCAGAGACTGGTCAACAACCCCGAGGACAGAGCTCCGAGTGTGGTGGAGAGATGCTTGCGGATGCGCATTGCGACACGTTGCGAGGATTATCAGCGCTACACGCATGTGGTCTTAGATGAGGCAGAGACAGCTCAGACTGGTGACATTCATCGAGTTGGATTCTCGCTGACAGCATTTGAGACTGAAGGTGCACGAGCGCGGTGTGGACGCAGACCTCCTTTCCCTGGTCATCAAGTTGTTAATGCAGCATCTAAAGTCACACCTGCGAAGGCTCTTTCATTGCTGTTGCTTCTACGGAAGCTGCTTTGAGGCACTGTTGCCCCACGGTGAAACTTGTTGTGATGTCGGCAACCCTTCAAGTGACGAACTCAGATGGTTGCGGCATCAATTATTGAGTTTCACAGCGCGAGGCACGAAGACAGGCGTGGACATGGTTGTTCAGAAACAAGGGTGCCCAGAAGTGCAAATTGGCAAGTTCGACCCTGCTCGGTTCTCCATCCTGAAATTTAAAAAGAACCTCACAGAGCCGGCCTTGCGAACACTGTGAAGTCTGGCTTCTGCCGAGCCTTTGAGGCCACGCTTTTCGCCGATTATTTTTCATCGCTCCATCCTGGGAGACGGCCCCGACCCCGCGCTCTTGCCAAGGACCCCTTCCTGGTTCCCTGCCCTGCCGTCCCTGCCACTGCAAGGTCTCCGGAGGTGCTGGCAGTTGGTGCGCGATGCCATCCGGTTGAGCAGCTTTTCCTGGATGACTTGCAGCAGCAGCTGGAGCCCGAGAGTTCACATCAGCTCGACCTGCACTTCGTAGCCCACAGTACGCCCTGTCCCGGTTCGTGAATGCGCCAAACCGGCTCGCCCCGAGCACCAGCATTACATGGCAACGATAAATTCCAACAGATCATCACCCTCATCGTCCTCGTCATCTCGTTATCGTCGTCGTCATCATCATCGTCATCATCATCATCTAGTCCTCGTCCTCGTCCTCGTCGTCATCGTCATCGTCTTATTCTTCAGCAGTGCCGGCAGCAGTATTACCAGCATAAGAGCATCGCCATATTCTCCGCAAGTCGTGAAGAATCATGGCCGTCCTGCGAACATCGATGTGACTACCATCAATCCATCAACAAGTTTCATGGCTGCGAAGAGCTACGGACGGTATTTCCATTCGCAACCGCAAGTCGTGAGGAAGCTGCAGAGGGCTAGACAAGCAAACCCTGTCAACATAGATTCAATGAGTGTATCGTTTTTAGGTTCGTGTTCCGAGCGGTGTTTCTGCAATCTTCAGCTCTTCTACTGAGTTTCGACTTCAGTGACCAGAGAGACCGACGGAGCTTGGAGAATGCCCTGCAGGCAGCGCATGGCCGAACGGCTTTGACTGAAAACGCGCTCTGCTCATTTGCCAGGCTTTTGCAGGACTCTCGAAAGGCAGAGGCACGCAAACATGTGAGCATTGATCTACAGGTTCTTGCCTTCGATCTTATATGACAATTCTGAATTAGATTTTGAATCATGTGTCCGCGAAGGCTTCGTGTCGCGCTCTTACAGTACTGCACAAGTTCCACGTAAGCATGGTTAAAGTTGCGATAGCCAGATCTGGGCAAGAGCTCAACTACGACGACGACTACTACGACGACTACTACTACTATTACCATTACGACGACGACCACTACCACTACCACTACCACTACCGCGGCATGCTGCTACTCCCTGGTCCTTCTTGGAGATCGCACGATTCTGATAGGCTACGTGGCGGAATCCCTGCAGAGATTGTCGGAAGACGCCACACACTTCACTACTATGGATTCCGACTGCCCTGATACCTCGCTGGCATATTTGATGATGTACTTCGCCATCTCTTCTCTTCTTTCTTTTGAACCTTTTTGTTCCTTTATGTGCCCTTCACTAGTGAAGTGGCTGAGCCCTGGTACGCACAAAAGCTGCGTGTTGCAACTGTGCAACCGGCGACGCAATGCGCTGACCTAGTTCCTGTCGCGACGTCTGGACCCCCCTGACTGCGGTACAAACCACTACCACTACCACTAGCACTACAACTACCATCACCACTACCACTGCCACTGCCACTACCACGTGGTAGTGGTAGTGGCAGTGGTAGTGGTAGTAGTAGTAGTAGTAGTCGTAGTAAGAGTAGGAGTGATAGTAGTAGTAGTAGTAGTTGTAGTAGTAGTAGTAGTAGTAGTAGTAGTAGTGGTAGTCGTAGTAGCAGCACTAATACTACTACCACGACTACTACTGCTACTACTACTACTACTGCTATTCTGCTACTACTACTATTTCCACTACTGCTACTACTACTGCATCTACCGCTACTACTGCTACTACTCCTACTACTGCTACCACTGCTAGTACTACTACTACGACACGACTACGATTACAACTAGTACTGGTACTGGTACTAGTACTAGTACTAGTACAGGTACTAGAACTACTGCTACCACTTCTACTACTGCTACTACTACGACGCTACTACTACTACTACGACGACGACGACTACTGCTACTACTACTTCTACTATTACGACGACTACTGCTACTACTACTACTACTACTATCACTACTACTACTACTACTACTACTACTCCTGCTACTACTACTACTACTACTACTACTACTACTACTTGCGAACGGACGTCGATGCCTAGTCCAATTCGTAGGTATCGCGACCTGAGCTATGCAACCGTATGTCATGATTCGTCATGTACATAAGAGCAAGACTCCGTTTGCGGATCTTGTCTCTCAATCCTTTGCAGCTTACACATGGGACCGAATTCGGACCATGTTGTCTTCGGACCATGTTGTAGCACCAGTACTTTATGCTCCGCATGTAACGCAACTTTGGCTCAAAAAACTCTATGCCGACTAGCAAGGCTAGTAAGCCTGTACCGACCTAACGGAAGGATTCGAGCCATTCCCGTGCACAGACAACTCGTCACTGACCGTGTTGCGAGAAAACAGTGGGACCGAGTTTGCCTGCAGGGATACTGGGAGAGAGTGGAAGTGAGATCCATACAGATCGACTAGGCGAACCGCATCTATTCTTACAAGCTCTGGTGAGGTGAGCGTTAACATACAGTGTCATCGATACCAAACCCTCACGCAGGTTATCAGCCGTAGGCTCTGCCTACGAGCACAACAGGTACTCGCTTTTCCACGACCACGATGACTTCTGGGTCAAGTGCAGATACGACATGGACNGGTTATCAGCCGTAGGCTCTGCCTACGAGCACAACAGGTACTCGCTTTTCCACGACCACGATGACTTCTGGGTCAAGTGCAGATACGACATGGACCTTTAGTGGTGGAGTGGCAGCGCCTGCAGCTGGAGAATCCCCAGCC
Organism: Symbiodinium sp. clade A Y106; assembly: GCA_003297005.1. NCBI lineage: Eukaryota > Dinophyceae > Suessiales > Symbiodiniaceae > Symbiodinium > Symbiodinium sp. clade A. Next base: position 114,530 of record BGNK01000890.1, read on the forward strand.
GACAACACGGTGGTGCAGTCCGTTGACAGTTCTACCGAAGAAGACAAAGCAAAGCCTTCCTCGTCTGCCACACCCAAGGTAGCTCCCAAAGCAAAGAATTTGTCGAGAGCATCAACGCCTTCACGTCCGACATCCTGAGGATCAAGGACTACCAAAGGCAATGATCGGAGGAATGAGGCACCGAGCTTGCCTGTGATGCAAGCACTACGTGTGGTTGCGAAAGGAAAGGACAAAGGTTCGAGAACACCGGACAGAATATCCAAGCCAAGTTCATCAAGAAGTTCCTCTTCGAAGAGATCGCGAAGTTCAACCAAGGTACGCGGAAAGAGTCAGTCAGTAACTGGTCGACGAATCCTGTCTGCAGAGACGGAAAATCAGCTTACGTTACGAGCTTTGACGAACTCTGAGGAAGTGACCATGGAGACAATTCCCGCAATTGAGGATACTTCACCAATCGGCTTCCCGGCTGCGCAAAACGCAAGGGTGCCTGCTCTTCTGCGCGCGGCGCTAAACGCACGGGCGCTGCATCTTCCACGACCGAAGAAGGTACACCTTGCGTGGCTTCTGCGAAGTCAGACTTCTCTCGCCGGACTCCGGTGACTAGGTGTGAGGATTTCGGGGGATCGCACCTCAGTTCCTACTGGAAATTCCTACTGGAAAAGCTTGGACCCTATCCCTACTAACACATTCCCAGCCAGACTCAGTAGTCCTCGATGAGATGGGTATGCTTGATGCCTGCTGAAAAATGCTGCTTCAAGTTCACTCCGTGTTCTTGCATGCATGTCTTCCTGCAACCTCAATGCTCTTCTCAGTTCGTTCAGCTCTTCATGCATAGTCGGTAACGCTTGCTTTGCGTTGTCCTCGACGTGTCGAAGTTGATCTTCTGCTTTCTGCATCCTTCGCACTGCCATGCTACGGAACTCCTCTTCCTCGCCAAGACATTCACGAAGACTTTGTTGTTCGCGAACCCCAGATGCACGTACATTCATGACATCACCGGCAACAATAGCTTCTTCATTCCTGACAAGTTGAAGATGTTCCTTCATGGTCATCATGATATGCTCTGAGTCTGCCATTCCTGCGCGAANTTCTTCATTCCTGACAAGTTGAAGATGTTCCTTCATGGTCATCATGATATGCTCTGAGTCTGCCATTCCTGCGCGAAGTTGAAGATTCTCTCTTGCCCGTTCGTGAAGTTCGGACGTAATCCTTTCATACTCTCTGGCCATGGTAATACCGTCTCCTTGAGCTCTCTCTTCCAACTGTACGAGACTGAGAGCCGCCTCGTTGCGTTCTTGATGTAGCCGTTGAGCGAGTTCCTCGGCGACGAGATGATCATGTTGCCGTTGAGCATGACTTTGCTCGTTGATCCTTGTCATAGCCAACTCAAAGTCGTTTCTCATCCCCTGATTCACCTGATTCATATGACGCATGGCCAGACAAGCTGTATCACGCTGTCGTTCCAATTCGTGAATCCGAATCTCCGAGCCTTCATCTTCCTGTTTCATCTCCCTCATCTCCGCAACCAACGTCTGGATGACACCCTCGAACTTCTGAATCTCGCTCTGATGATACATCTGCTGCGCANCGTGAATCCGAATCTCCGAGCCTTCATCTTCCTGTTTCATCTCCCTCATCTCCGCAACCAACGTCTGGATGACACCCTCGAACTTCTGAATCTCGCTCTGATGATACATCTGCTGCGCAGAATGCGCCGCTTCGAGCTGATCCCTGATGGATGATCTGACGTGTCCTCTTCCGAAAAGAGCGCATCGGAGCCGAACGACGTCAGAGCTGTACGTAATCGGCAACTCAATGAGCTACTTAGCACACTGGAAATGACGGGACGAGCGTCTTCGTCGTCCTTCAGTGGCTCAAAGGGTATCCGTTATGACGGTGACTTGGCGTCTGACATCGCGGTTGCCAACCTTGTTGTGGAGGATGCATAGACGATCGCTGTGCCCAAGAACCAGGATTCATCCATTCACGATGTATGATTGAAGCAATTGGAGGGTGAATACCTTGAGCAGATTGCGGAAATGCGGTCAGAAATGGAGAAAGCACAGAAGGCCGAACAACGACTCCGTGCAGATCGCGATGAATGGAGGTTGATGGCAGAAAATCTTCAAGCAGCAGGTGGTAACGATGAAGGTGAAGAGGGTGAAAACCATGTTTTCCCGAACCCGACGATGACGACGACGGCGGAGGTCTGCCGCGCAAGACTGGTAAGGGCCCAGATCGTGACCCCCCTGATGGAGACGATCCTGATGGAGGTGATGATCCGGAGTTCACGGAAGTTAAGATTTCTCGTCGTGAAGCTGACAAAGTTGTGGTACCACCTTTCCCAACGGTGTCCCATCTTGACAATTGGATGGCTCAGTGTATTGCAAATGTTCTCAGCGCATGCGCCGATCCCAACCAAGAAGAGTGGATGAAATGGTTGAGTCCAGCCTTTCGACCACATCCTGACATCGAAGGTCTAAACGACTCAGGTCACAAGAAATTCAAGAGCATCGATGTCAAGCTTGGGGTTGCCATGACAGCAATGCTACGTGCCGGGAGTGACAAAGCTGCCGAACTCTACCTGGAAGTGAACCGAAAGGCCAACGATTACGTCAGATCGTATGAGGGAAAGATNACAGCAATGCTACGTGCCGGGAGTGACAAAGCTGCCGAACTCTACCTGGAAGTGAACCGAAAGGCCAACGATTACGTCAGATCGTATGAGGGAAAGATCATCAAAGGAAGGCAGATCGTTGCCATGATGTACGAAAGCTTCAGGACCCGTGATAGGCTTGATATGATTGTGTCCCTGGACTACGAGGTATGAAGCTGCAGTACCACGGGGACAACAAATTACATCAGTTCAAGCAAACGTGGTTGGAGATCCTCAATCGGATGCGAAAGGAGGATATTCCTTCTGAGAAGGCATTGCGCGACTGCTTGTACAACAAGATCAAGGACTCCCCGGCCATGAAATGGGAACTTGGACTACATTCTGAGAACTTGTCCTACGATGATCCCAAACGATCGTACGGCAACCTCCTGAATATCGTCGATCGGACTATTATGCGACGACGTGAACAGTCCAACCTTACCAGACACAAGTTGGTTTACGCCAAATGCTGGAAGGGAAGGACCTTCTCGCCGTTCCGGCCAAGACAGCAACATCTGCTCCCAATGGGAAACCTAACAAAGGGAATGGAAAGCCTGACGATGCAGCTCCCGTGCTCCCTCAGAGCAAGGCCAAAGCTCATGCTAAGACAAAAGCAAAGCCCAAGAAAGCCGCGAGGAGCGAATCGACAGATTCCAAAGCTGACAAAAGCAAGAAACACATTCGGTGTAAGTTCCGTTTCACTGATACAGGTTGCAGAAATGGTGACAAGTGTCCGTTCAGTCACTCCAAGAAGATTCCGGAGACACCGCCTCGTTCAAGAACACCAAGTCCGTCCGGTCGCACGAACAACCAAGTGTGTTTACCTTCAGAAAGACAGGATCGTGTTCACGGGAAAACTGCTCATTCAAGCATGAAGCAGCGGCAGCAACCCCAGCAACTCCAGCAGCGCAGGCAGATGCGAAAGCGAAGCCCAAGACTGAGCCCAAGCCGAAGACTGACCCCAGTGCTGCGGCAAAGAAGACTGCAAAGTCAAAGGCTAAGCCTGCCGCTCCTGCGATTCGAATGTGCCGAGCATGGAATCCATTGGCGCCTGCTATTTGGAAGAGGTCCTCGTACATGGCAGGTGACGAGTCAGAATGCTCTTCTGTTGATAGCGACGTAGATTCGGATTGTTCGACAGACGAGGAAGCACTTGGTACGGTTTTGCCGACCAAGATGCCTAAACGTCGACACGTCACTTTCGCCAAGGATGTGAAGTTTCAGTCAACAAAGCCAAGGAGATCCTACAAGGATAAAGAGCACGAGGTGATCAAAGTTGACGTGGAAGCAATGGCGAAAGACGAGAATCGAGCAGTCGAGTTGGAGTTTGCGAAGCACAAAGCAAGACTCAAAGCACAAATTATGAAGGACATGATCAAGGACGAAGAAGAAGGCGACCGCGTAGCTTACGTGAGATTGCCTGGCACTTCGAAAGTTGCGGAGGTAGCGTTTTACGATGGTGAAGATCAGATGATGGAAAGGAACCTCAGCTCGGTGGACAGCAAGAAGATCATCGAAAAGGGTATTTTCCGATGTATGGTACAACCCGCAATCCTTTGGAAGAAGATCAAGTTCCTCATGGACGCCGGTTGCGGCCATGATCTGATCGCTCAGAAGAAGATTGAGAAACACAACTTGGAGACTCTGGTGACACCGGAACCTATTTCATTTCAGAACGGCGTCACAGACACGGATCTGGTGTCCAACTTCCAGACAGAATCCTTCAAGGAGCCGATCAACGCCTACGTTCTCGACGATACACCGTCGGTGTTGTCAGTCGGAAAAGGATGTATGAATCGCAACTACGGATTCGTTTGGCCACCAGGACGGGAACCTTTCATGATTGATCCAGAAGGAAAGAGGATATCTTTATTCGTGAACGGTGACATCCCTTACGTCCGGGTTGGAAGCAGCAAGTCTCTTGCCTATGAAGACGCGGAAGCTACCGCAGTGCTCAAAGTGCTTATGGAAGCTTTCACTGTCAAGGCAGAGACAGCAGCAGCGGCCAAGGCCATGCCAGGCGAAGTTGATGATGAAGAGGAAGGTGTTGCTCATGATCGCCCACCTGATCCTGATCCTCACGAAGTACCTGACTAAGAAGTACCCGTGGCGGAAGCAGGACGACCTCCGGATCCTCCTGAAGGTGGTGTCAGAGAAGTTCCTCTTCATGACGACGACGATGAGAAAGAGATTGAAGTCGAAGGCGAGGGTGCGCCAACGAAGAAGGCAAAGATTGGTAATTGGTACCCTAAACGCCGAGGCGAACACTCTCGCACATTTGTGCACCTGTGGTTATCGGAACCCGTATTGTGAATCGTGCGTTCGAGCAAAGATGCAGCACTTCCGCACAAGGCGCGGAGCATTCCAAAAAGAGTTGAAAGCATGGGGTGATTTGTTCACATTCGACTTCCTCGACATGCGCAAAGCTGCAGATGCAGGGCTCGGCATTGACGACGGAGCAAGAGAAGTCTTGGTCGTGAGGGATGTAGCCACAAGGATGATTGCGGCAATCCCAACGGAATCACGGCACACCGAACAAGTCGTCAGCGCACTCAAAAGGTTGTTTGGAAGGCGCAAAGTCAAGATGGCCTACAGCGACGTCTCGCCTGAGTTTGAAGCGGCAATGAGTGAACTGAGGACACCGTTGGATCATTCACTACCGGGCATGCCCAACAACAATTCTCTTGCGGAAAGGACCAATCAGGAAGTCATCAATACCGTGTCGACAGCTATGCTTCATGCCGGATTACCAGCACAGTATTGGAACTTTGCATTGAACTGCGTCACTCACAACCTGAACATCGAAGATGTTGAAGGTGACGGTGATTCTGTGTGGAAGCGAATGACCGGTGATGACTTCAAAGGGAAAGCCATACCATTTGGCGCAAAGGTGTTCTTCAAACCCACAGACACGAGGGACAAGACCTATGACCACAAGTTCGACCCAAAGGGCATACCTGGCATTTTTGCAGGGTGCGTCGTCACTACAGGTCAAAGTTGGTCTCGAAAGTATCGAGTGTGGGATATGAAGGAGTTTGCGAACGTGAACCTGTCCATGAATGCGGCAGTCCCACGGTAGCTTGCTCAGCCTTACCAGACCGAGGTGATACATTTTCCAAAGGAAATCACGTTTCCTCGCAAATCCGAGTATGAAAGAATGAATGAAACCGTCGAGGGCTTGAAGGACAACGTGGATCTTGGTGGAAAGGAAATCAAGCGGTGGTGGAAATGACGGTCTGGACGATGATCGACCTCCACCCGATCCCGGAGAAGATCCTGACCTAGCCGACATCGATTGGTCTGGTGACGAAGCAGACGAACACGGTGGAGGTGACGAAGGTGATCCTATTGCTGCAATCGGTGACAAGATTCTTGAGAGAGCTGAACGCGAAGCTTCAGGTATGATTCCGTTACCGCCGCCTGTTGCAACCCATGATACCGCAGATGGTCGACGATCGCTTGACGAAGCCGGTCCATCGGGTAGGCTCATCCCCAAAGGTGACAGCGAAGAACCCGGAGAGATCATCAAGATTTTGAAGGAAAAGAAGCTGGCTCCGAAGGAGATTGAACATTGGGGTTCCCAAAAACTATCTGAATGATGATGGTGAAGCATGTAAGATCGACAAGCGTGGTGTACCGTATAAGATCGGCAGCGATGGCAGGCGAATTCTTCCATCTCGCAGACCCATTCACAAGTATACTCCAGAAGACTGGAAGAAGTTGGATGAGGCAGAGAAGAAAGCAGCGCACAAGAAAGACAAACGAGACAAAGCTCGATCTGCCAAGAAGGAACGGAAGAAAGCCGCGATGGGAAAGAAAGTGGTTAGCAAGGTGCTCGATAAGATGATATTTCCCAAGGTTGTGCAGTGCAGCGCGATTGACTTGCAGCTCAACGCAACTATTGACGATTACGGATGGGCGTGGGCACAAGAGATGTCGAACTCGTATGCACAAGATATATTCCTTGCGGATGTCCCCGGCAGTACCAGCTCACATGGTCTTCAATGAAGATTGGAGCCCATCTATACCGTGCGCTACATCAGTGACAACAGATCACAGGGAAAAGAATCCCGCAGTGCATGCTTCAATGCCATGGTCACACGACCAGTCGCGCGTAAAGAGATGATCAGCAATCCCAAGGCCATGGAAGCTTTCATGAAGGAGTGGAAAGGGCTTTGGGATCAAGAAGTGTTCGATTTCTCTACAACACGCGAGTATGATGATGTCGTGGCTGAAGCCAAGAAGAAGGGTGAAAAGATCCACATGGCTCGCGTACATGGACTTATCTACGAGAAGAACTACCAGCTCAAAGAAGATGACCCAGCAAGGAAGTTTAAAGGACGTGGTGTCCTCCTACGTGACCAGGTGAAAGACCAAACATGGAGGCGGCATTGTTCCAGGGTTTGGGCAATTCTCCGGCAACGTTTGGTGCCTCACGGTGGGCTGATTACTATGGATGCCTTCCTGGCCACGATGTGCAGATGGCAGATGCCATTCAGGCATACATTTCAGGCAGAGCTATCTGGGGTACCATGCTGGGTGGAACTTCCCGATGAAGCATGGCATCCGTCTGCCAATAAGCACAAGTTCCGTCGTCCAGTGTGTCGCTTGGTGAAGGCATTGTACGGTCATCCTGACGCTGGAACTATGTGGGAGCAACATTGTCACGCCGCAGTACAAAAGGTCGGGTCCAAGCCTCTTGGTGAGGAATGGCCATCGTTGTATTTCCATCCAGATCTCAAACTGCTCCTCGTGATTTATGTGGACGATCTGAAATGGCAGGGCCCACAGCCAATCTACCTAAAGGGTGGAATATGTTGCGCCAGGAACTTCGTCTAGAAGAAGAGACACCATTGGGTTTGTATCTTGGATGTCGGATCTCCAAAGGCGAGGCAACTTTGCATGACAAAACAAAGGTGCAAACTGTTACCTACGACATGGAGACTTACCTTGAGATGACGGTCAAGAAGTACTGTGATGTCACAGGGTTTGACTCGACGAAATTCAAGACGGTACCATCGCCGAGTCCAGCGGAAGAAACGAAACATCATCCCGCTCGGGCTCCGGCGCAATCCGGTAAAAGTCATCGATGCACGTGGTGTGGACACACCATGCCTGTTGACACGGATGGTCGGCTTATCCCGCCTCCACCAATTCCCAAGGCGCCCGAGGAAGAGGAAGTCAACGAGGCCAATCGCGGTAGTTCGGCGCCCCAGGCTGCGAGTCATGAAGTTGCCCTATGCCGCGCACATTTGCCGTTTTGATCTTTTGCGCAGCATCAACAATTTGGCTCGCAAGATCACTAAGTGGACCAAGAAAGAGGATGCTCTTCTGCGCCATCTCATGGCGTATGTGCATCAGTCCAAACATCGCGTGATGATTGGTTGGGTTGGGGACTCTTCGGAAGCCTCATCCATCGGGCTGTTTGCGGATGCGGACTATGCTGGCTGCGGTGAAAGCTTGAAATCTTCCATTGGCGGGGCTTAGCAAAAGGCAGGGGTGCTTGAGTCACTCCACACCTGAGGCCGAGATTGTTGCTATGGCTCGTCTGGGGCTGCCTGCCATTACACTTTGGCAGCAGCTGGGGGGTAACGACTCCAACTTCGTCTTCTATGACGACAATCAAACCATGATCGGGGTGATTCGCACGGGCAAGAATCCGACTATGCGCCACCTGGAACGTACCCATGGCATCAACATTGGGTGGATGCATTCCATTTTCCAGGAGGGCTACGTTTCCCTTGCTTATGAGGTCAACGCCAAGATGGCTGCGGATATCCATACCAAAGTCGTTCAAGGACTCCGTTTCCTGGACTCACGCATGTCAGCTGATCAACATCTTTCCGCCTGCCCTCATTGGTTCCCAAGAGATCATGGAACTGACGCGCTCCACGCACGCGCAAAGCGCCGACGAGAAGGGCCATCAACACTACTCGTTTAAGGGCGAGGTTCCTTGCTTCCCTTACACAGAGACGCCTATACTGCCTCAGGTGCTGTATCGTGCCGGTCTTTCCAGCAAGGAGGGTTTGCAGGAGCATGATAGCGTCTGATAGCGTGGACTCCATTCTGGTCGTCAAGTTCCCGCGCATGTTTCGGGGACCGCCCTCGACGTTGCCGCCTGGTCGTTACCTTCGGTCGACCTGGATTCTTCGTGAAGGGCAGTGGCGTCAAATCGAGGATAAAGCGCAAATACCCGACACTCCGGCCAAGTTGGATGGCTACGTGGAACGTGCTGTTTTTCAGTTTCATCCCGTACGTGCTCAGCTCCGTCCTGCCGCTGTGTCGACAGCCGTCCGTTCCTTGCCTGAGCCTCCGCTGCTCGGCGAATGCTTTGTGCGCGCCCTGCCTGCCACATGGCGGTCGGTGGTTGCCGCGCTGGCGCGCGCCATCCATGGGGGGTACCAGGGCTTCACACTACCTCTTCGATTCAACGGTCGACCCTATTCTCAACAAATTCCATGCGTGGGTGACACACGATGGACCACCGTTGTGGAGGATGTGTGGGAACATATGGCCAAGAAAAGGCGTGAAATGCAAGGCCACGGAGAAGCGATCGTGCCGCGTGTGGTGGAATTTCAAGAAAATCACAAAGGCGGTCTGATCATTCAATTCCACGACTACGATGGAGGGCTTGTTCATACCTACAAGGACCCATCCAGCGAGTTCCAGTACCGCATCGCCATCAAGGACGCACTCAAGAGAACAACGGTGTGGACGGTGATCGGTGTCGATGAGAACAACTGGTGGAATGAGTATGCCCCGGGCATGGACTGCATGAAGGAGCTTGCTCCCGGTCCGCATTATGACCCGATTGTTCAGGTGAATGTCCTTGGTACGGGAAAACAAGTCGACGATGCAACGTGTTCCTACCTGTTCGATGTGGCGAAATCTCGTCAACAAACCTCAAACTCGGTAATTTTCATCGGTGCAGGAGTGCTTGGAAGGAGCTCATGGCTGGATCGCCAAATCGTGGAAAAAATCGAAAAGGTCGAATTCCGGACTGATTACCCCTGGGAGGAGGTCGCCCAAACAATTGCACGCAAGGCATCCCAATGGAAGACCCAAGTGATCGTGGAAGTGCCTCCCGAAGCCCAAGTCCAGCAAACCAAGCAGTACAAGATGCTGTCGGAGGACGATGCATGGACGAGCATCAAGATTGATGGGTGCACTCACGGACAGAGAATGGTCTTGCCGGGGCCTAGCGGTATTCATACCATTGGTTGCCGCAAGGTCGGCTGGGAGTACCTTACCGCGAACGCCAAGATCTGGCCTAAGTTGTCTGACAAATTTCGTTCTGATCATACACATGTTTGTCAACGAAGCATGCTGACAAAGGTTGTAGGACCAGCCAGGTATCTCGCAGGTTGCTCAATGCCTTGAAGTTTCGTGCACCTAGCGATGGGAGGCTTGTGTCCATGCCTGTTAGCATTCCTAAAGGGCGAACCGACCGCGTCGTGAGTTTAGATGGCGCGGGCGACGGTTTTGCCGAGGTTAAGGGTGCTAAAGGATGTGCTCGCATACAGTGCAGGGAGCCAATTGGTACCTGTGCGCACGAGGATCAGCTCGCCCAGAAGATAAGGAAGTCCTGCGGGAACGACCCTCGCACACCTGTGCTATTCGTGGCACGCTTTTGCGATCAGGTGAAGGACCTGGGGGGGTTGAAGGGTAATGCGTGGGGGGTGAGGTGTGTCCCGGAGGCAAGTACAAACGTTTTCGAAGTGTGCTGAAATCTCTCAAGCGCCTACTGAAGAAGTGTGCGGAGTTCTCCAACGTCTTTTTTCACTTGACATGCCGTCATCATGTTCATGTTGGTCATGGCCTGAATGGCATGCACTCGTTTCGAGCAGCAAGGTGAAGAGGGTCATGTCGATGCTACAGGTAGATTAGTTGGACGTAGGAGTGTGCTCTCGAACATGCCTGATGTTGAGTGGCTTGAACTGAAGCGAATTTTCTTGAACACGTCAATCGAAAGTCTGAATGCAGTTTGTTTCAGTGCATTGACAGGGCGTGGAGGTCATTTGCAGACCATGTGCGCAGCCTTGTTCATGCTCATGTCAGGACCGGCAAAGTCATTCGTGACACTGAGGACCATGCGTGGGAAAGTCATTGGTATCATGGTACCGATTATGGGGCTATCAGCAAGCCCCAAACTGTGAACAACTAAGGTGCGGACGAGGCTGACCGGGGAAGTGCTTCTCTTTTGGGGAGCACTGAACCGCGACGCCGAAGTAGGGATAGCCTGGAGGTCGTATCCATTCCCTGAGCCATGGCCTGCCAGAACCTCGCAACTGAACTGACCTTCAACGACATTCAGATCGATGACATTTTCGCATCCAGCGGAGTCATGAACTCTCTGAAGAAGTACGAGAAACTCATCGAGGTCTACGTGAATGATCAATCGAACCAAGTTCCTCTACCTCAAAAGATTTCCAAGGACAGAGTGGTTGGCAATGGTCTCATTCGTGCTTGGGCAGCTTGGAAGGCACCACCTTTTCTGTTGGTATTCATCTGCGGTGGGCTACCTCCCAATGGGGATGTCGCTGTTCGTGTTCGCGAGATCGCTAGAGCATGTATCTTGGCAGCACCTCTGGAGTACCACCACAAGCGATACGGTGAAGTCCTCAACATCATCGTCAAGATGGGCGGCGCCATCAAGCACCTGGCTGCAGACAAGCGTTCGATGTTTCACTACATACAGACCTACTTGGCCGACATTGAAGTGTTACGAAGCTTCCACAGCAGTCTCTGAGATGGAACTGGACAAAGACAACATTCGTTTCGATCTCAACACTCCAGCAATCGACGTCGTAAACGGACCCAACTTCTTCAACATGAACGTTGTGGCGAATAATGTCGAAATTCCTATCGGGCTGTTGCCACCACCAGGACTGATATGTGGTACACTGTGAACCAGGACTATTGAAGACTATTGAAACAAGATGCCCAACAGCACCAGTCCGACCGGAGACCACTCTGACCTCTTGACGGAAGCACAACTTCAGAAGCTATGTGGCATCATGTATGACTTCGCAAGGCAGGTAGGTTACGGCTTGCGTACCTACAACAGGGAAGTCGGTTCTTCACCCAGTTCTGGCAATGCGATCAACATCCATCAGCTGGCAGTGTTGCTCAAAAGCATGCCTGAAGGCATGGACCATCCCCTTGCTTATGCGATGAATTCCTTCCAGGCATTCACAGTGTGTCTTCACTTGATCCACAGCTATACCTCATGGAGAGAGTATGGGACCGAAGTGCCGTATTATCGGTGGACGAACAAGATCATTCCGGAGTCCGACACGAATACTCTCGCTTATCTCCAGTTCCACTTGGAAGCAGTGTGCAAGCCTCAACGAGAAAACGGTCTGCAACTTCCTCCTTTCATCAAGCAACACGCGTGGAATCAGCTGGCTGTGGAGTCGGGCTACGCCCATGAATGTGTCAGGAAGAAGTCTGCAGTGCAGAATTGGGAAGCGGAATTCGCAACTATGGACGCGCCGAATCCTCTGTTTGACGGTGATGGACTATTTCCTCCCAAACTTCAAGGGCATCCAAATTGGGTATACGACACAGGTCGGGTTGCGACGGCTTGGGCGAGCAACTTGGAACCTGAAGGTCTTCGACCCGCTTATCATGGAATGACACCAGAACCGGGAAGGGATTCTGCGTCCATGCCAAAAGCAACGCCGGCGCATGGGCCGAAGAGGGCAAGAACTGATGAGTCTCATCCTTCGTCTTCGTCCTCCAGTGCTCAACCGCCTCCTCCTCCACAACCCGAAGTTGAACCTGTACGCGATATGTGGATGGAAGCTCCTATCCCCTATGGTGCAAAAGAGACAATGTTGGCAATGGATTTCGACCTCATGGCACAGAACCGAGCATCTCGTACCACAGCAACCCTGGGAGAAAGTTTACGGGGCAAAGGGTGGAACGAGCTTCGTCGAATCAGTCCACAATTCAGTGGGAACTACACTTGTCAAGGCACCCAAGAAACGCTGTCTTCGATGGTCCAGGCGATTGGACAAATGACAGACACTCAGAAGGCTACCCTGACGGTACACATTCATCTGTCGATGCAGTCGGTCGTCGTGGACAACATCATCTGGCCATTCAGTGACATTGGCAGCGGAGTGACACTTCGACTTGAAGCTCAGCAACAGTTGAAAGCAACGTATGTCGAACCGATCATTGAGATGACAGCGAGGGCGCCAATCATCAACATCAATCACGACCCAAGGTTTGTTGCCGCCGGAAGCGAGGAATAAAGAAGGTGGAGCACAGCCTCACGGGATTTCAAGCGATGGGTGTCTACGTTGCTCTTGAACTACGAGTGCGTGGATGCGTCGTCACACATGGATCTTCTTTCTGGTCCAAGATGGCATGTCAATTGAAGCAGTCAAGTACTGGAATCCACATGAATGTTGTCATGGGAGACACATGGTGATGGAGACGAGCACATCAGACTGTGGAGGGCGTTCGCCGTTTATGAGAAGCAAGGTTCACTGAGAAGATGGTGACCGTATGCTTCATGGATCACAACAAGGTCAGAGAATGGGACGAAAACATCAAAGCTCCTGTGCTCAATCGACAGGAATTCGTGGACATCTGGGAGGACAAGAGTGGAGCTGACGTGTCAATGGGAGTGGACGCTTCGACATGGTTTGATGCTGAAAACAGGCAGACCATCCGATCTGGAGCGCAGGGCGACAGCTATACAAGACTTTGACATTGCTTTGATCATGCCCGAGGCCCTACTACGACCAAAGACAGTATTGGTTCAAAATTGACACTTATGCTTCTTCCGAACCCAGATACACATCCGGAAAGGGGTTTTCGAGGAATGCAGAACCCCATTCAGACAAGCCGTCTTCCAAGTTGGTGGAAACGGATATCCTCAGATCTGCATCGGGTGCGCACACACTGCCGCTCTCAAAGTTCAGGGCTACGTGGGCAACTTCCAACGAATGGCAGATTCGCAAAAGTACGCCCTCGCGTCAGCTATGTATGCCTATGACACGACTTTGCAGTTCAAGAACCCGAGTGACGACATGGCCGCTTTACCTGAAAGCTTGTGCTCCGGTTGCCTACACGGAATATGGCAAAACGATTTCTCACTATGGTGGTCTTCGTATAGCTCCGTATCAAGCAATTGAGTACGCTGGATGGGGTAAGGCCAAGCAGCTAGCGTGGGACAGGGCATAAGACAAGGATGGTGCACTGCGCTACATCTGCTAGTATGACGCGGGCAATTCCGTCTATGCAGGATTCATGAAGTCGAACTTGACACCAGAGGGCGGAAGGGATCTTTACAATGGTGTTACTGATCCTCGCGAGGAACTTCTCGGCGATACTTTGGAATTAGCGCTTGGAGTCCTCACTTTGGCAGCACGATTCCCGAATCACTTCATCAACTGGGGTGGATCTGAGGGTGCCAGCGCCTGTGTGCGGGGCCTCGACAGATCGATCTGGCGCTATGCCGCTGCAGAGGTCATTGAACTGATCACAGCCGAATCGCCCAGAAAGAGATCGCCTCCAAGACGTGACGGGGAAATTGTAAATTTCCTCAACTCGATGACTGAAGGGCTATCTGTCGAATTCGAAGCCGTGGTGGATGGTGACTCCTATCGTCCAGGTGTGGGGAGTAATGATGAGCCCGCTGAGGTCGCAACAGCCCCACCAATGCCCGATGAAACGGCAGAAGCGGAAAGCGGACAGCCTGAAGCGGAGGATGATTCATCGGATCCCAACCATGAGATACACATGAAAGCAAAGGAGCAAGTGATGTCAAACCTCGAAGACCTCGCTGATGGCACCGTCAGGATTGGTGACCGTGTGCTTACCAGACGACCCAAAGCCAATGTGCGACCCCGTCGTGCAACACTCATTGCCGACGTGATCCTCACCAGGTACGACAACCCTCGCAACCTCAGATCGGACGTGACGAGCAGAACAGGGCAGTTCCTTATGTGTGGAGTTGAAATTGCAGAAATAGGACCCGTCAGTCAGGAAGGAGTATGCCAGATGATTGAAGATGCGTCTGATCACAGAGATCGGTGCCTTCCTCAACGTGGAGATCGCCCCAAGTATGTCATCAATGCAGACACTGGCGACTATGACAACAAGGGGTATGCTTGTATGTCAGACAATGTGAAAGGCGGAATCCTGGACCTCATGCCAATCGAAGGGGCACGTTTCACCCGCAGCAGATGGAACCTCGTCGATACCTGTCGCCCTAGAGACATGGCCCGCCGTGCTATCAACAATGCTTCATGGGCTTTGCGTTGCATCCAAATGGATTTGCGTCACCACATCAGCAGATTGGGAGGAACTACTTACCTTGACGGACGAAGCAACACGCGATTCCATGATGTCATTCGCTGTGACAAAGGAGGTTGGGTGCATATCGAGGATTTGGTCAAGATGGAAGTGCTTTGGACAGCTCAATCTCGTCAAATCACGACGACCGCTTCTCACACAGCTGAGGACCAGAAGAAGAGGACCTACAACGAGAGGGTCCAATTGTTGATCAACGGCAACCTCCTGGAGCAAGACAGCGAAATGGAAAGCAGCGTCTTCAGTTCCTTGGTGTCAGGTTAAAGGATCCTCCTGCAGGGCCTTACAACCTTGGCGTGCCGGGGTCCAACATGATGATATCGAGGCAAGATCAGACCACAGAATTGATGAACAACCGCTACACCAGGCATGAGCAACAGTGGCTTGGACCATGTGACGGTTGGATCCGACCATAGGCTGTCAGAGCCGTGAGTGGACATTCTGTTCACCCTGATCCGGAAAAGAATCTGATGGAACTCGACCCGCACAAGTTCGCAATTTCCCCATCGCTCACACTTGTGAACCAGCTTGGTGGTGCTTTCCACGCAACAAGCTGTGGAATCTATTATCGATCGTGGAAAGAGGCATTCTGGCTGGCGCAGACATTGAGGAAGATTACGGTTCAAGGCATGAAGCCGGGAGACTTCACAGCTACTACGGCATCTTTGCTCCATGGGACTCGCGAAACACCACTACAAAATACAGGGTTTCCGGAAGAGGAAATTGGAGAATGCCATTGACCGTGCTCCACGGTCCCTCGACAGACCTCGTCCGACAAGGAGGAAGGCTCACAGACAGCGGCAACATCATTGTGAGCCGTCTTGTACCTTTCAATCTCGTCAAAGAGGCCTGGTTTTGCGTGCCAAACGACAATGACAGAAGAAGCTTCGATCTCATCGCAAAGGTCATGGATGAACGACTCGAGGATGAGCTGGTATTTTTTGGATTTCCACCCATCTCCTATCCTCCACGGCTTCAAGAAGGAACGGACACCGGCTCGCATCATGAGCCTGCTATGCGACATGCCGACTGGACCCCACTCCGCAGAGAAGGAAAGGTTGCTGTGTGCCCCTGCGGCCTCAGTTGACTATCACCCGGATGACGCTCGCCGACGTCATTACATGAAAGAGGCAGTCGTCTTCATGATCAAGCACAGTCGACCTGGTGACTTTGGTGTCGGAAGTGGAGCCAACCAAGTTCGCATGCGCCTCTGTCCAGCCTGCTATCATGCAACTCCATCCCGATTTTCGAGATGTGTTCAATGCTGGTCGAAATTCATTTCATGCGGCAAGTTCAGAAGGACGGAACCTGCAGACGCAGAAACATCTGTGGAAGTTCCAAATTCGAACGTTCCGCAAACCATGGAAGCGGCAGCAGCAGCTGTACCTGCAACTGGAGCCGAGGAAGATGAACAACTGGAGACCATGACGGTCGCGATGGAAGTGGAGGAACAGCCGTCCGAAGGAGAACCTGAACCTGACGAAGAGTTGCCTGACATCACAGAGTATCCGGAAGATGTATCCGTCGAGACTCTCGAGGAACGTCAACCCGTGCTTCCGCTCGGGCGCAATGTGATCACAGATCCCGAGTTGCTCATTGCTCAGACGTCAATGCAACCTCCATACTACCCTGACAAGTCAACAGGCTACTGTGTGGATGCTCTTCGACCAGCTTTCGCCTACATGGCATATTGCTTGCTTCGGACTATGTATAAGGTTTGGCCTTCTACTTCGTCTTGGCTGACCATGCCTTATGAAACCATGCAAGAGAGGTTTCGCGCTGGCTCTCGCTACGACGTACTTGGAAACTGGCCTGCACATATTTGCGCTACCGACCCTGAGACTAACATCAGCAAGGAAGTCACTGACGAAGACATCCGAGCTTGCGCAAACACCAGAGGCGAAGTGGATGATCCAGAAGGCCACTGGCTGGCCAAACGATTCCGTGCGAACCAAGTTCTTTCAGCACTGACTCGCGGATCCATCCAAATGGGTTATACAAGAAGCACGTTCAATCCTGAGACGTACGTCAACCGAGGCCAGAGCGCAAAGCAGATGCAGTACAGTTGCTTGGGTGTCCTGTGCGAGATTATCCCCAAAATCACTGGGTATACTCAATTCTCGCTGATTCGACCGGCGCCAACTGGACCTACCGAATTTCTTTATATCGACCCCGTGGGAGTGATCCTCACGCAGAGTCTCAGGGACACGTCTGCTAACACCGTCGCGCTCCCCATCGATCACAACGTCCAGGTCCCCGCAAAGTTCACGGACAAAGTGGTCAAGCGGAAGATTGACTCCGAGACGAACCCGCAGGTCCACGCCAAGCGCGACGATCTACATCTTCTCAGGCAGTCGGACTTTATGGCCGCCGGACAGACCTCCATCATGGACACGGAAGTCACACAGGAACAACGTGAACGCGTAGCTCGTCCATCTCAACCCAATCCTGAAAGAGAAGGCCAACGTCGGGCAGTGCGCAATGCCAACTCCTGGGTCAACAAAGGAGAGAAAGGCAAAGGCAAATCGAAGACTCCTGCACAACGTGAAGACGAACGGGAGCGGTACCGACGTTGGGGCCGTGATCATTGGTGAGGAACGTCCGAGGGACACTTTTCTTTGTGACAACGGCTACCTGGGGCTACCTGCGTGTGATCTTCACTCGTGGCCTACTTCTTCGGTGACTCTCGTGTCTCAATGCATTTTCAGGGGATCGTTGCCGACGTAGCGAAGTGTCACAACGTTTCAAGGCTCTCAACCAAGAAAACATCAAAGTTGCTGCGTCTTTCTTTTTCTGATCGCGACTCTCTTCCTATGTGAGTAGTGCCGGAGGCGCAACTCATGGGGGGTGCGAACGGACGTCGTGCACCCGTATGTCATGATTTGTCAAGTACATAAGAGCAAGACTCCGTTTTGCGGATCTTGTCTCTCAATCCTTTGCAGCTTACACATGGGATCGAATTCGGACCATGTTGTCTTCGGACCATGTTGTAGCACCAGTACTCTATGCTCCGCATGTAACGCAACTTTGGCTCAAGAAACTCTATGCCGACTAGCAAAGCTAGTAAGCCTGTACCGACCTAACGGAAGGATTCGAGCCATTCCCGTGCACAGACAACTCGTCACTGACCGCGTTGCGAGAAAACAGTGGGACCGAGTTTGCCTGCAGGAATACTGCGGGAGAGTGGAAGTGAGATCCATACAGCTCGACTAGGCGAACCACATCTATTCTTACAAGCTCTGGTGAGGTGAGCATCAACATACAGTGTCATCGATACCAAACCCTCACGCACTACTACTGCTACTACTACTACTACGACTACTACTACTAGTACTACTACTACTGCTACCACTACCAGAAGAAGGAATCTGTCGCATCTAATTGCAGAGCTTTTGAGTATCTTCTGCCAGGCAAAGGCAAAGGCAAAAAGGAGGGTCGCGGAGGCACAGCATGAGCTTCCACTGACATGACAAGACTGAAAGTGTGCTCTCTGGGACCCATGGAGAGTGTCACGACCTGGTATGGCCTGACTCTGGAGGGATGATGGTCTCATTGCCAGGTGATGAAGCTGGCTTCAAGCGAGTGCCTCCACCGAATAGATGCAAATGGCAATCACAATGTGAACAAAAAACATTTGCCCTTTCTGTGAAGGTGGAGCCGCAAATCTCCGAAGGACTCATGGAGGCCCACCGCAACTAGCTTCTTGGATGCTAGGGAGATGCATGGGCTCGAGACTCGAGGCAGTAAGGCCTGGGTTCACAAGCGGAGTCCCGGTCAAGCAAGCACAAGGAAATGCGCACAAGAATCAACAAGCATCTAGGATGTGCATTCGGTGGTGGTTACGTAGTTAACATGGTTTGTGGTAAGGTTGATCTAGGTTCTCTTCGGGACCCAGCAATAGTTTTCCAGCCAGTATTGTACTCGTTTTTGCCAGCAAGCGTTTGCCAATCTAGGACTGCGTAGTGATGTTATTCACTTCGGGCGGAGACTTGCCGTCTCTTTCTCTCAATTCTTGCCCCGCGGCCGCCCCATATGACGCATGACGAGATGTGGGGACTTCTTGACGGTTCGTGCAGGTTACTTGTACCTTGGTGCAACAGCTGGCCAAGCCAGGTTGTACGGCCTGCGCCTGAACTTTGCCGGCCTGGTTGACGGCAGTTGACTTCACAAACCTGCTGTGCTGTAATCCACCGAGATTATTGTGTTCCTGCCGGGTATTGCAGACATCACCCAGCTCTTCGAGGTGCCTCCGTACACTAGAAGGCCTACGTAGTGTGGGGGACATGCCCACGTTAGTCGTGCACAGTACCCTGTCCGACGGTGTGCTTTGGGTTTACCCTTTACCCTGTCATGCGGCCTCTTGCTCCAAATCAGGACCCGTGTAATCGTGTAATCCCAAGGCACGCAGGAATGACTGCAAGTGTATGTGATGACGGCGTTCACCGCACTTTCAGCATCATTCCATAATATCAGCATCGAAGATCCAGAGTCGAGCTGAAAAGACTGAACGTGCTTGGACCGCTGTTTGCAAGATGGGCCTTAGCCTTCTGTTCTCGACTTGTAGCTTGTGCATCGCAGCGTGCCACGCATCGTTCTGCACGATGCAGCACTGCATGTGGGTTTTGTTGCGGCATGAAAGAGGGGTCCAAGCTTTTCTTTTTCTGTTTTTTGGTGCAGTCCTTGGCGCCTGCATGAAAGAGGGGTCCAAGCTTTGCAGTCCTTGGCGCCTTTGGACGATGTGCGCTCCTTCGGACGGCCCGGCGTCGTGCGACGACCTGACTGCCCCAGGCCTTGCTTTGTGGTGCCTTGCCCTTGCCCCGCGGAAGCAGCATTTCTCGTCACTTGAAAGGCTTCGGATCTTCGCCTTGCACTCCATGGTTCCTCGACAGGAACAGGAGGACCGTGGGCCGTGAGCCCGTTGTGTGGGAGTTTTCCGTGCTTGCCGGAAGGCAGGTTTGAGGCGATGTATACACTCGTAAAGCATGCCGAACGAGCATTGTGATTTGCGGCTTACAGCGGTTGCCCAGGGCCCAGCTTTCTTGAGCCATACGCAGGAAGTTTTCAACGAAGTGCCCAAGGCCTTTGCCCCAGTTTGGGTGAGAGGGGTATTAGTTTTTGATTTTTTTTGTTTTTAGTTGTTGGCTTGTTTTTTGGGTCTGGGGGTGGGTGGGGGGTGTGGGGGCCGGGGGGAGGGGGACTGGAGGCCCAAGTCTTTACGTACAAGTGGGCTTCGAAGCAATATGCACGTGGAAAGCTGAGCGAGCTTTAGCCTACGCAACTTACCGTATTGCCATGAATTCTGACTAGATTAGATGAGATCCATCATGTAACGATTGTACTATTCTGAATTCTATATTGTCTTGATATTAAGTCCATTTGATATGTGTATTGAGATTATTAAATCAATAGTAAATTCCAGTTTCGTTACTACTACTACTACTACTACTACTACTACTCGTACTACTACTACTACTACTACTACTAGTACTACTACTACTACTACTACTGCTACCTACTACTACTACTACTACTCGTACTACTACTACTACTACTGCTACCTATTACTACTACTACTACTAGCTATGTTATAATCTAGTCTAATGTTGTATGAAAAAGACTCTTATTGTTATATGGTTCTATGAATACCATATCAAGATTACGCAGAACTTCTGTGGCTAATATATCAATAGACAGCTGTTCTTACTTACTATTACTATTTCACAGTAGCAATTTGAATATTAGTTTCTGTTCGGCTTGGTACAGAATAGTATGCTATACCATGCAACCTTACAGCATAGCATATACAGCATAGTATGTTGGTTTCATTTTATTATGCTGCTCGATAATACTATGTTATGTTGAAGGTTTATACTATGTCAAAACATGTCGTATATACATATACACAACAAAACATAAATAAATATATATATATATATACTTATATACACACGATAGGATTAACTACATCATGTCATGTTGTAGCAAATTACATCGTTCCAAGAAATTTTCTATCCGAGTATGTAGCCGCATGTGACATCATACCGTACTATTTTATGATTTTCTAAATTTCATACCTTAACACTAAAACATAATTTATGGTCGCATATGCTATTATGTCATATGATATTAGATTGTTATTTAATCTAGTTGGTATGTTTGTATCATATTATAGTACCATACAATACTGAAGAAACATATGAAATCCATACTACACTAACGAAACCATACAGCATCAAATGTTTCACCTGGTAACAGAATAGAACACAACCCAAAGTAGCGTAGTGTTAGTTAAGATAATAAGATGGAATTTGCTAAAGCATGTCATAACACAGGGCGATGCTTTTCAATATATCATGACACACCATGACAGAAGAGAAAATAATATAACAGAATAGAATATAAACGATTTGACAGAACCTAGTATTATCGAGCAGAATAAATAAAACCAGCATAATATGCTGTACATGATATGCTGTAAGGTTGTATGGTATAACACACTGTTCTGTACCAAGCAGAACAGAGCTAATGTTCAAATTGTTGATGTAAAATAGTAATCGTAAGTAAGATTAGTTGTCTGTTAAGATATTAGCCACAGAAGTTCTGCATAATCTTGATATTGTGTTCATTTCGCCATATTTCAGTACGAGCCTTGTTTATACGACATTGGACTAGATTATAACATAGGTTGTAGTATTAACAAAACTGGAATTTACTTTTGATTCAACGTTTGATATACATATCATATTGACTGAATTTCGATATAATATAGAGTTTTACAATTATTATATGAGAGATCTCATCTAATCTAATCAAATTCATGTCAATGCGGTATGTTGCGTAGGCTAAAGCTCGTTCGGTTTTCCACCTGTATATCGCTTCGAAGCCCACTTGTACGTAAAGACGGGGCCTCCACTCCCCTGTTCCCCCCCCCNCCCCCCCCCCCCGGCCCCCACACCCTCCCAACACCCCTTAACCCACCCCTCCCAACACCCCTTAACTGCACCCCCCCACCCACCCCTCCCGCCCGACCAAAAACTTGCCAAAACGATGGTTAGAAAAGTCAGAAACAACTCCATCCGTTGGGGCGGATGCTGTGCCTTTACAGGCTTTGTTGAGATGTCCTTGGCACAGAGGCGATGGTTCTGAGACTCTGTAAGTGGCCCGCCCTCTACCAATGTCTCTTGCCCAGAGCCTGCCAATAGCTTCTTGCCGTGACTGTTCTACCAAGGACACAGGCCACGTGGTGCTCGCCAGCAACATTGCTGAAAGCTCTTTGACTTTGTCACGCCCCGAGTTTCTGGCGCTTGATCTCATGCGCTCTTTTGCACCACGACACGATGCTCGGTGGTCTACTCGGCAGTGGGAGCGCCATGCGAACTTCTGAGGCCAAGTGTATGTGCAGTTGTGGATCTGGCTCTCAGGCGGACCGTGCAGTGCCCTGGCATGGAACCCGCAGTGCGCAAAATCGACACTTTCTGTATGTCGCCGGAAATATGCTGTGCGCTAGAGAAAGACAAAGCGAATCATCTTGCTATCGAGGTTTGGAGACAGGGGTTCAGGTGGCTGCAGGGTTTACGACATGCGCGGATGATTCTTTTTCGAGAATCCATGCAGAATCCAAGAGTTCTTTTGCAAGCAGCTGAGCTCTCAGCTCCAGTGCATTGCCGACAGCTGAGATGGAATATCATTAAACCGATGACCGATGTGCAAGTACAGGTACGACACCCGTCGGCTCATGTGCTGCTTGGTGACCACCTGGTGCTCCCAGAGTTCTTGCAGCCGGGACTTGAAGATGTTGATTTAGCGCTGGGTCCTCCCGGGCTTATTGAAATTTTGGTTTGGCGCACCGGGTGCTGCATACGGCGGAGGGGAAAAGCAAGTAACTATGCTCCAGGCCAATGACCTAGGACCTAGGTGGACATGCTTCCGCGCATCTTTAATGCTCCCGGGGTCCGTCAGTTTTGTGTTCACATGAGGCAAGCAGCGGCGAGGCCGTGCAGGCTCGATGCTCCGCATGACGCTCCGCATGAACGTTCAAGCGAACGTTCACTTCGACCACGAATTTCGCGAGAGCGCACAGGACGGACAATGCCGGGCCGCGCCCTGTGCCTCGTTCCTCGGCGCTACTTTGAGTCAGAACTGCCCGGCAGCCAAGGATGACCAGGGCAAGCTGCCTTGCAGAAGCCCAGTAAGAATGCAAGCAGAGACGGCATGCGAAAGTCTCAAGGCCTGCATTCGACCCTCCCGAGATGCTGAACGCACCTTTGACGAAGCTCTATTTGCAGGCCTGTGCCCCTCATTTGCCGAGCATGCTAAATCATGGACTACTCCGCTTCAACAAGTCACCACAGCTCACAATACAGTGCCTAGACTTTCTTGCAGCTTCCTGGCAGGCAAAGCAGCTGTGTTCGACTTTGTCTCGAGTTTCAGACCGGGTTCAATTGCCGCAGATGGCCTACTAGAAGCTCGCTCGTCTTCCAAGAGAATAGACTGGGTTCGTTCATGCATTGGTCGCATAGGCCCGACGTCAACATGGACATCTCCTCTCCGAAGGCATTGCTGAACGAGGCGGGGAAGAAGTTTCCTTTCTTGCCCTGGATCTGACTATGGTTGCCGTGCGAGAATTGCCGCGCACTGTCCGGCCACAGGTTGTGCAGCCACCCTCGCTCAGCTTGCTCGATGTTTCATGCTCAGCTCGAGCTTTTCCAGTCCCCCATCCTGTTCTGAAGCTCCGCAACTCTAGAGACATATCTATCATTCCTGGTCTTTGTGTCGTTTGGGGTGTCGGCAAAAGGGCTGATGCTATGCAGCTAGGACACGAAAACTCAGGCGGCCATCCAAGAGCTGTCTGCGGTGGGCTGCCTGACAATGCCAACGGAGGACTTGTGCGGATCATTGCCGGTCATTGGTTGGATGCTGCGGCAGCCATGGAGGGAATTCGTGTATCAGCGCGTTGAGAGGAGGCGGAGATCACGCCGCTTGGGCAGATTGCCGTTGTCAGGCTCCCAAGTCCAAGGGGTTTCCGAGTGCCCAACGAACTCAATATTACTTGCGCATCGCTTGGCTCGTGGGCTTCGACAACAGTCTAAAAAAGGTCTGCTGTGGAGTCGGCCAGCGACTTTGGTTTCTGTGTAGCCAGAGCATGACCTAGGCACTGCCCTGCGATCTTCGCATTTGTCGCCTCCTGTTTCTTGGCTGCTTGTTCGGATGCCATGGCCTGAGCATCCACTCCATGCCGTTCTGTGTGCGACGGGTGCATGGAGACACAACCAAGCACATACACGGAAGGCGCACACGCGCATTCTTGACATCATATCCCGGGATGTAATTGCCAGGTGTCGTCACCCATCCATGCCTACATGAACCTAGGCATGAGTTAATGAGTCAACTACTGGGCTTGCATTCATGCTTTTATGGACACATCCATGCATATCACGCCATCATACCTCTCACTCGCACACTCGCTCAGTCATTCACAATTTCAGCATCTAGCTCACCGACTCATACCTCAGGACAGTTCCTTAGGTCTGCGGTGATATGACTTGTGCGGGGCATGCGGGGCGAAGCGAAGTTGCATGCACGTTTGCCGTTGCATGCCGTGCCACGGGCCACGGCATGGTGCGTCTGTGACAGAGACTGCAAGGCCCAACGGATGCCGGGCGCTGAAGGGCGAAGCCTCTGAGGGCTGCCCTGCTCTTCGCTCTCCGCTTCGCGCTTCGAGGCCCTGGCCATGGCTGCCGGGCTCACGGGGCCGGATCCCTTCAGCACCCCGTCGCTTCTGGTCCTCAAGGACGCCAAGGGAGAGAGGAAGAGCAGCCGCCTCAGCCGCTTTTAGCTCCTGCTTCCGAGGACCAGAAAGAGTACGTGCAGAAGTTGGAGCGATCCTTCGCTTCACGGCGATGGTGCGATCACGGGACTGAATCAGCTTCAGAGATTTAGATACGTGCTGTAGGCTGTAGTTGAAGCAGTATCTGTCGCAGGGACTGTGTTCCGTCAGTCGTGTTGCTTCTTGGCGTCTCCACATCTTGTCAGGACATTCTCTGAGCCGATTATGATGCATTCACTTTTCAAGGAGTGGATTCGTATGAGCCCTGGCATACCTCCGTACCGTGAGCACAGCAAGACACCAGAGACGCTCGAATTGTTTGAAGACCCTCTACTCTACTCTTGTACTATCTGTGGCTTTCTGTGGTGCTGTGTTGCTATTGCGTGTTTCTTTTGCCTTCTCTCCGCCTCTGGTTCGTTTGGTGTCGTTATTCTGGGTCTTCACACTATGCCTTCCCATGCTAGACTTCCCGTTTTGCCCAGGTGCGGGTGCCCCTCGAGGTGCCAAGGCACTTGGCTCATTCGTTCGTGATTGGCAGTGGTCTCAGCTGCCCAGCACCACCGAATAGTTTCGACAGCTCTTGTCTTTCATAGCATGTTCCTCGCAAGGAAGGAACGACAGGAGCTTCGCATTTCCTCTTTCCAGTTGGTGGCCGGACGTCGGCGTGCGGGTGTGCCATGACGTGTCGAGGGGGGAAACCAAAGTGGCAGGACCAAAGTGGNGCAGCAGTGGTAACAACAACAGGAACAACGTGGGGCACCGGTGACAGTTTAAGGGTGGCATGAGCACAGTTTGCGCCGTCAGTTTCCATTTCAGGTCCATCATTCCAAAGAAGTTTGAATCGCTCACGGCAGATGCGACCGAGCTGACCGTCGAGCCCTGGGAGCAATGAGTCGTCTCTGCCGGCGTGCTAATTTTGATTTTGCGGAAGGTGCGGTTCTTGAAACTTCTGAAGACCGGGCGGCCTCGCAGCAACCTGGAGGCACCGAGCGATTGCTCCTGGGAGCCGCAGTGTCCGATCGCTGATTCCTTCGATGCTCGTGTTGTTTTTCCGAAGCTCTTTGTGGCTTGCAGTCACTCGCAGGGCTCCGTCTGCCAATGATCGAGGTATCCAAGTTACTGTACCTGTTTTGAAACACTCGATAGTGGTCCTCAGCATTCTTCAGAAGCAACTTCTAGCAACCTTGCTTCATGTGCGCAAGTGCACGAGAGCCTCACCCTAAGCATCGTGGTACATCATGACAGCAGAATCCGAAGGGCCGTCTGCAGATGGAGAGACGCAGGTGGGGACTTGCTGCAGATCCAAGCTCCTACGAAAGGAATGCAATGCAGGCATCGGTCTCATCGGGCATGCGGCAATTCCTGCTGCCTCTAATCCTGACACTTGGATGCAGCAAAAGGTTGAAACTTTAGATGCAGACAGATTTGAAAAGACTGCACCAAGGCCTGGCGTGCTGCAGGGAAAGGCACAGACCTTCGTGTCCCCGATGCTTCCACTCTTCGTTGTGGAACTTGGGGGTTCGCACAGCATGGTCGGAACCATTGCCTCAGCCTATGCTGTGGCACAGTTTTTTGGCTCTGCCCCCGCACCTTGGCTCTTTATCAAAACTGTCATGCAACATAATCAGAGTACAGGGCGATTCGGCCGCGGCGGAAAGCCTTGCAGGTGGGCGTCGTCATGCAGCACCTACATTACGCGACAGCAGCGTGCATGGCCCTCTCTCTGCAGGTCGCAACTGCAGTCCTCTCCTTCGTGTCGCAGTCTGTATATATGCTTCTGGGAATCCGGATCGTTGGTGGCATCGGAGCCACTGCTTTCGACATTTCGCGGAAAGCGTACATAGCTGCTGAGGTACCATCTTCCGTTCGTGGACGGGTAGTCGCTTTTCTTGCAAGCTTTCAGAAATGGGCCGTGATGATTTCAGCTTTGCTGAGCGGGATTGTGGCTGAACATATGGCCACTCGGAGCGTTTTCCTTGTGCAGGCTCTCTTGTCCCTCTCTGCATTGCTTCTCATTGCAGGCCACCGGATTGTTTCCAGGCGAAGGCAGGAAGCTGAGAGTTTTCAAGGCCCCAATGAAGGAACGGCCGCCGTCGCCGCCACGACGAATTCCACGAGAAGTCCCCCGAGACCGGCGACGCAGACTCTGTCCCTCTTCGGGGTTCTCGGCGCTCATTGGCGGTCACTCGTCGGAGCTGGTCTTTACTGCGCAATGCTCACTGGCGTTCGAAACACCTGGATGGTTGCCCTGCCTTTGCGCGGGCACCATATAGGTTTGAGCAAGGTCGGAATTGGAGTCGCCGTTGCGGGCTTTCGGGCGTGCGATGCCAGCGTCACCTTTCTCGCAGCAGGTCACATCATGGACAAGTATGGCCTGAAGGCAGCAGCTATCCCCTCCATGATTTTGATGGGTACCTCGTTTGCGCTACTCTCCACGGTTCGGAATCCTGCGATGCTTGGAGTTGCAGCTGTTGTGGCTGGTGTTGGAAACGGAATTTGCGGCGGCATCGTAAACGCATTTGCCACAGGATTGGCCCCGGCGCATGCACGTACTCAATTCCTGGGTCTCTGGAAGACGGTCACGGCCACCGGTGGTATCTTGCTCCCCCCGCTCTTTGGCGCTGTTTCCGATGCAACCTCGCTGGACATCGCCGACTTCTGTATTTCTGGTGCTGCTTTCTTTGCCGTGGTCTGGATACTTTTGATGGTGCGTGAGATAGCCCCTAAGGCAGTGCGAGACACGCAAGTTACCGTGTCTCTCGCTGCTCCTCCAGTGCCATAGTCACTCAAGTCAGCACACGAGCAAGAAAAGGGTCTTCAGAAGCCAAAGCTCAAGATGCAAACGACGATCCCATCGCCTCGGCCCTCGGCCCTCGGCCTCTCGTAGGAGCTCCTCAGTGCCATGCACCACAAAGTGGACAAGGGAGATGCCTGGCTCTCAGAGACCAGAGCTCGAGAGCGGGGGGCATTTTGCGAACGGCCTCTGATTGCAGCAGTCGCCCTCAAAGAAAGTCAAACAGATGACCAAGCGGCGACCAAGCACTTCTGCAAAACAGAGCTAGTCTTCCGCGCTGTCTTTCAATCACATGCAACATTATTGGAAGGCAAGCCAATTCTCTCTCCCGTCTGTACGCCTAAGCAACAGCCCCTCCCGCCTCGCCCCTACACGCAGACACACCACAAGTGAGCCTTGCCCTACCATTGACCATGTCCTACAGCGATGCCGTCAGCAGCTCTGCCAAAGCGGCGGCCCCCAGGACTTGGACACATGAGTTTCCCTGCTTATCCAGCAGCGACAGGTCTTCCAAATCCAGCTGAGAATATCGAGAATTCTGACTTGAAAGTGCTTGTAGCACGAATCGCCAGGAAAGGCTTCAAGTTGGTCCTCCTGGGTGATGCCTCCGATACTCAGAAGCATCTACTGACACCTGTAGCCATAGATAGATGTGCATGTTTTCCGACTACGACTGCCGATTCTGAATGGTATCTGGTTCGTAAGAAACCATCGGCCCCAGGTGGGAAAGTCCAGTATCTTGCTCAGATTCCTTCACAACAAGTTTTCTGAAGAAATCGTCTCTCGGCTGCTTCCAGACTAAGTATGGCTAAGCCTTGCGCCATCTCTTGGCGGTGATTTTTGCTGGTGCTTCTGACTCAAATCAGTTGCCCCCAAACAAGAAGGGTGAGGCGTGAGGTCTGAAAGTGCGTTCTTGTTTTCGTAGCCCAGGCAACGACCGTGGGCGCTGCCTTCAACACGAAAACTATCGAGTCGAAGGGGCGCCAGGCCGGAGGGGCGCAACCTGCACTTCCCTGCAAGCTTCCAACAGACACGATTACTGGATCTTGCGGTCCTGAAGTGCTTGAAACAGTTTTCGCCAGGTCAAGTTTGAGATCTGGGACACCGCAGGTCAGGAGCGCTTTCGCAGCCTGGCGCCGATGTACTACAGGCCAGCACTTCGGAGAAGCTGCAGAGGACTCTGTTGCTGCAAAAAGCACCATGTCAGGGGCGCTTCGGCAGCGATCGTGGTCTATGACCAGACCAATGCCGTGACCTTCGATCGAGCACAGGAGTGGGTTCGAGAGGCTCGTTTGATGCTCTGCTTCGATCAGCATGGGCATGACCACGTGTGGTTTTGGGATGATGGAAGCACAACGTGTGCAGGTCATGTCAACCTCCGCCAATCCAAACATCGTGATCGCGCTCGCAGCGAACAAGGCGGACATGGAGTCGAAGCAGCAAGTCTCCTGGGAGAAGGCAGAGAGGTTTGCTCAACAGCAAGGCCTGTCTCTAGGCTCGAAGAAAGCACAGGTCATTGCGTTCGTAAAGATGTCGTGGCAATTCCTGCGTTAGAGGCAGCAAACTGTCATGTCAGTGAAATTTGGACGAGTGCTGAAATCGTGTGTTTACACGGTGTTGAGCTCAAGGCGTGCAGTTTCGGTGTTGAAGAGCTTCCGGACAGCTTCAGAGGTTGGGCTTAGGTGGTAGGATTGTT
Organism: Symbiodinium sp. clade A Y106; assembly: GCA_003297005.1. Classification (NCBI taxonomy): domain Eukaryota; class Dinophyceae; order Suessiales; family Symbiodiniaceae; genus Symbiodinium; species Symbiodinium sp. clade A. Next base: position 143,832 of record BGNK01000890.1, read on the forward strand.
GAGGTTGGGCTCGAGGTTTTTAGGATTAGTAGGTTTGAACATACTATAACATATTTAGGGCTCCATGTCAAGATGTCTAGGGCTTTGGGGTTCAGGTACAGGTATTTAGGGTTTGATGTTCTGCGCTAGGGTTAAGGGACGTATGCCTTAGAACCAGAACTACCACTTCCCAACCCTGCACCACCGAACTTGAAGGCTTGGAGGTATTGGAGCGAGAGTCGAGGATTTAGGGGTTGTGTTTCGGGTCGCAAGGCTTGGGCTTGGTTTCGATAGTTCTCCGTAACCTGGCGTCCGCCCCCCCCCCCCTCCCCCCCCCTCCTGTTCCCGAAAGGGGNCCCCTCCCCCCCCCCCCCTGTTCCCGAAAGGGGGGGGAACCACCACCACCCCCCGGGGAAGGTGGACGTACCACCACCACCCCCCGTCCCCCAAGGCGCCGTCCCACACGATTCAAGGGAAAGTGGACATGCCCCCCTTTTTCAGATGCCGGGCATACTCCAACGGTTGTCTTCATTGCTTGTAGTAGTGGTAGTAGTAGTGGTAGCAGTAGTAGTAGTAGTAGCAGCAGCAGCAGCAGTAGTAGTAATGTAGTTGTAGTAGTAGTAGTAGTACTCGTACTCGTACTCGTACTCGTACTCGTACTCGTACTCGTACTGGTACTGGTACTGGTACTGGTACTGGTACTGGTACTGGTACTGGTACTGGTACTGGTACTAGTACTAGTACTAGTACTAGTACTAGTACTAGTAGCAGTAGCAGTAGTAGTAGTAGTAGCAGTAGTAGTAGTAGTAGCAGTAGTAGTAGTAGTAGCAGTAGCAGTAGTAGTAGTAGTAGTGGTAGTGGTAGTGGTAGTGGTAGTGGTAGTGGTAGTGGTAGTGGTAGTGGTAGTAGTTGTTGTCGTAGTAGTAGTAGTAGTCATGGGTAGTAGTCTCGAAGTCGTAGTAGTAGTAGTAGTAGCAGCAGTGGCAGTCGTGGTCGTCGTCGCAGTACGTCGTGTACCAGGAGCATGCCTGCGTGGTGTGTGGGGTGGTGGTGGTGGGGGCGTGATTGGTGGCAGGGGGAGGGGGGTGGGGGGGGTGGTGGTGGTGGTGGTTTCGGCTTATGGTTTAGTTAGCCAAGCCGCCACCACCACCCCCCCCGATGGAACTCCCCTCTGCACACTTGTCGACCTGATAACCCATGAACGCATGGCCGTTGGATTGCTTCATTGAAAACCTGCCTGGATGACAAAGACGGTGACCGTGTCGTTGGGTGTTACAGTGTTGGCACTTCGGCGTTTAAATTTGGAAAGGCGACAAGCAGACTCCGTGAGGGTGACACTGTTGAGTTACAGAGTGACCGAACCCATGGCCACTGGATCTACCTGAGTTGCAAACCTGGCCTGGATAACCGTGACACTGACCTAGGGTTTGAGTATATTTTGAGTCTTCTAGCCTTATTTCGGATATGAGGCTGGCAAACGACATACGTGTGGCGAGCCTTCAGGATTTAGCTGGGGAGTTTTGGACAAATCAATCAGCCTGAAGATTGCCAACTACGTAGCTTTTACCGAGATCAAGTTACATGCCGGGAAGTTAACTGCACAGTCGCAGTACTTTGTTTAACTCCTGGTATCAATGCCTCGCACATACACGCACAGGCGAGTTTATGCTCCTGCTGACACTTGTGCTTAAACTGCATTTTATGCATACGTGTGTGTGTGTGTTTGTGTTAGTGGTCATCATGTTTAGATTTATGTTTATGTTCAGGTCTGTGCATATGTTTTCGCATAAACATGCAGACATACAGGTGTGAATACCTGTCCTATATCCCTGCATAAGAGAACTTGTTATGTATGAGGTTCCTCCTGGACACATCTGCGATGACCGGGAAGTGGCTCTCCATCAACCTGGTACGTTTCAAAGCGGTTCACTACAGGCAAGCCTTACGAATCTGTTGTTGGTTATGGCCAACACTTGTCACTTGTACATCTCAGGAACGTCCTACGGCTTTTTGAGGGCATAGCTGAATTGCTGCCTGATGAGCCTTTCATGCCTCAGCAGCGCGGGCTGCAAGCGACGTGGGCAGAGTTCAGCATCTTTCCCTTTGCCTTCTGCCGGTTTCTCTGTCCATATGATAATGAGCGTCTTTTCCCATCAATCGTCGGAGGTTTTAACAACACCGACGACCACAAATGCCACAGCAGCGACTGACCAGAAAGCCTCTGCAAGGAGCAGATGTTGCTAGCAACAGCCCTCCTGTAGCACTCATCGTGTTCTGTTAGCGAGCATCAGGCAAAATGCCTGCACCACTCCAGAAAGGCGGATGGAATCTGTACTAGGACTACCAGATTGCACGGGCATAGAGCCATCCGACTTTCTTCACTTCTACCGCCGTTGAGGCAGCCTGAGAGCCTGGCGAACCCCCACTCGTTGACTCAGGTCCGTGTCCCTCCAGACTTCCGAGCGCACGCTTCGAAAAGGAATTTGGAATTTGTACTGAGCTGATGGTTGCAGGGATTGCGATCTGGTAGAACTGTCCTGGGCGGCATGCTTCCTTCTGTGGCTAGTGATTTGTCTTCAAGGACCTCCTCCGGACGTCGGGCTGGGGAAACCCAGAGCGAATATTCAGCAGCAGGCAGCTCAGACATCGCATCGACTCCAAGCTCTGCCAAGACTGCACGGCCAAGGTGACGTCGACAAGCTGCGCTGCTTGCTAGCTATGGCTTTCAGCGACCAGGTTGGGTGAGTTTCGGCAGTTACACAAAGTCACGCTCGATTCTGTCATTGGACTTGCGGTTTCATGCAGACAGTTCTGGCAGATGCTCTTGCACCTGAATCCACGCTGGGCTCCATCTTCTGGTGGCAAGAAGCGCTTGGAAGAGCAGGCACGCAGAGCTCACGCAGAGCACAGGAGTGTACCGCGCTTGCTCTCAACTTCTACGGATTCTACGGGCTGTTGTGAAGTGGACGGACATGCCAGGTCATGCTTGCATGGTTGCCACGAAGAGTCAAAGAGAGTATACCCCGATACCGCTAGGATAACGGTCGATTGATCTTGCGTCCTTTTGTGACATGTTTATGCATGCCTGGCGCTCGGCCTTCGTCACAGGATGGAGTTAGGCTTGAGACAGCTGTTGCCGTCATGCCGCGAAGAACATGAACCATAAGGCTACAAGGACATGTATTCAGTCTTCTAGATGCTTCATGGTCAGCAGATATCAGCTCCCACCAAACGATTGAGCCCACCTCAATCAGCCCAGTCAGTGTCACCCTCACTCTTGCCCATGAAGCAGTCCGAGCACTCTGTCGCAAGATCGCAGAGTTGCGCAGTCTTCCAGTGCCGTAGCAGCCTCCGTAATGACCTGATGGCATGATTAGCCATCCGGACTTCGGCCAGACCCTCTCAGAGTCTTTTCAGGGTCGCGCATTGGATGGAAAGAGAAGCCGCCGAAGCCCAAGCCGAGGCAGCCTCGGGCCTGGGCCTTGCGGGCCTTGCGGGCCTTGCGGCCTGGGCGGCCTGGGCGGCCTGGGCGGCCGGGAGGAGGATGAGGCAAAGAGACGCCAAGAACAAAGCTCCAAGCTCTCTAAGTTCTCTTCTTCTCTCAGAAAAGAGGCTCTCACGTGCTATGCCAGGACAGTCCAGGTGGTGACAGCAATACCTCGTCCCGATCTTGGCAAGCGTTTCCTGCGGGCTGTTGTATACATGAGCCGGTACACTGGATAATGAAGAGGTTGTAAAGATCAGTTCAGTTGTCCAGCGGAGTCCAGCATTTTGCAGTCTTGCGGCGGCGGCGGGCCGACTGCTGGATGAGCGTGAGGAGACGCGACCTGTGCTCTGTGCTGGGAGCTGAGAGTACCGTTGTGGGTCTTTCTTGCCTGCGGCCGTGAAATCCTGGAAAAAGCAATCGCACACCGACGTGAAGCTTACTGCAGTGCCTGCCTTCTTCTTTGCAGTCTCCCTTTCCTTAAGAACCTGCTTCAGCTCCTACCCAGGCGCAATCGAGACACGTAACAGCGCACCCCATGTAGCGACTAAGACATCATATCCGAAAGTCACGAAGGGCTTGAAAGGTTCAAACTGCTGGGACCCCTTGGCTCAAAAGCAGAGCTTCAGTGCAAGTCTCAACAAGCCAACGCATGGGCGATAACCAGAGTGTCACAGGCACCGTGAAGCCTGCGATGGTTGATTCGTACAATAGTTTGAGGCCTTCGCGTTCAGTTCGTTTAGACAGTCAGACATGTATGAGGTTTCGTGCAGAAAACGATCATGAGCTTGCGGGAGTTATTGATTACAGAGTTGTTTTGGGTCAAGCGAGACTTCTGCGGGACCTAGCTCAGGGATCTAAGGGTCAGTGGGCGTTCCCCCACCTACCTTGACCCTCCCCCCTCGAGTGGTCAGCAGAGCCGCTATCATTCGGTAACATAGCAGCACACATCACATCTGAAGACAGCAGCATTGCCCAAGACTACGTTCAGCGCAGGCTTCTTTTCCGCTCCGTTGTTGCTAAGTACAAGCATCGACGAGTGTGAGAGCTCTGCTCTCAAGATCGGACTGTTCTGACAGGTGAGCGGCAACTGCCGTTGCAGACCAAACCTACAGAGATCTTCGATGATCCTGCTCTGGAGTGGCATGCAAATAGAGGTGTACGAACACCTTATCCTGTCAACTCATGAGGTTAATTAATGGCTGCCGCCAATGCCGCCGACCCCAAAACCGAAAGGAACCGCCTGGGGGGTTCGGGCCGAGTGGGGCCGAGTAGGGCCGAGTAGGGCCGAGTAGGGCCGGTTAGGGCTGAGTGGGGTTGTGGAGGGGTTGGGCATGCACTGGGATTCACCCTGGCTGAAGAAGGAGAGGCCAAGTGGGGCCGCGTGGGGCCGGTTCGGGCCAGGGCTGAGTGGGGTTGGGGAGGGGTTGGGCATGCGTTGGGATCCAATTCAATTGCTCTAAGACTAGGCCCTGGCTACAGGGATAGGCCAAGTGGGGCCGCGTGGGGCCGGGCCGACTGGGGGAGAAATTAAATTACTCTAAGACTAGGCCCTGGTTAGGGCTGAGTGGGGTTGGGGAGGGGTTGGGCATGCATAGGATAGGCCAAGTGAGGGCCGCGTGGGGCCGGTTCGGTTCGAGTGGGGCCGAGTAGGGCCGAGTAGGGCCCAGTAGGGCCGGTTAGGGCTGAGTGGGGTTGTGGAGGGGTTGGGCATGCACTGGGATTCACCCTGGCTGAAGNAGTAGGGCCCAGTAGGGCCGGTTAGGGCTGAGTGGGGTTGTGGAGGGGTTGGGCATGCACTGGGATTCACCCTGGCTGAAGAAGGAGAGGCCAAGTGGGGCCGCGTGGGGCCGGTTCGGAGTGGGTCCAGCAGGGTTGAGTGGGGCCTGTTAGGGCCGTGTGAGGCCGAGTAGGGCCGGTTAGGGCTGATTCAGTTAATAAATTGCTCTAAGACAAGGCCCTGGCTACAAGGATAGGCCAAGTGGGGCCGCACGGGGCCGGTTGGAGGGGTTACAAGGATAGGCCAAGTGGGGCCGCGTGAGGGAGGGTTAGGGAGTGCAGTGGGAAACAATCAGACTAGGCCCTGGCTAAGGATAGGCCAAGTGGAACCGCGTGGGGCCCGTTCGGGTCGAGTGGGGCCGAGTAGGGCCGAGTAGGGCTGAGTGGGGCTGGGGAGGGGTTGGGCATGCATTGGTGGATAGGCCAAGTGGGGCCGCGTGGGGCCGGGTGGGGCCGAGTAGGGCCGAGTAGGGCCCGTTAGTGCTGAGTGGGGTTGGGGAGGGGTTGGGCATGCATTGGGATTCAATCTAAGACTAGGCCCTGGCTACAAGGATAGGCCAAGTGGGGCCGCGTGGGGCAGGTTCGGGCAGAGTGGGGCCGAGTAGGGCCGGTTAGGGTTGAGTGGGGCTGGGGAGGGGTTGGACATGCATTGGGATTCAATTAAATTACTCTGAAACAACCGAGTAGGGCCGGTTAGGGTTGAGTGGGGCTGGGGAGGGGTTGGACATGCATTGGGATTCAATTAAATTACTCTGAAACAACCGAGTAGGGCCGGTTAGGGCTGAGTGGGGCTGCATTGGGATTCAATAAAATTACTCTAAGACTACGGATTTCTACTAAAGCATTGGGATTCAATTAGATTACTCTGAAACAACCGAGTAGGGCCCGTTAGGGGTTGGGCATGCATTGGGATTCAATAAAATTACTCTAAGACTACGAATTTCTACTAAAGCCTATGCAAATTAGTCTTACTAGACCTAGCGACAAGGATAGACCGAGTGGGGCTGCGTGGGGCCGGTTAGGGCCGCGTGGGGCCGAGGTAAGGTTGCGTGGGGCGGAGTGGGGTTGAGTAGGGTTGAGTATCATGGAACTGACGCCCAAGCAAGTCTAGGCNGTTGCGTGGGGCGGAGTGGGGTTGAGTAGGGTTGAGTATCATGGAACTGACGCCCAAGCAAGTCTAGGCCGCGTGGGGCCGGTTAGGGCCGCGTGGGGCCGAGGTAAGGTTGCGTGGGGGTTGAGTAGGGTTGAGTATCATGGAACTGACGCCGAAGCTAGTCTAACTTCTGGGCGCCGCCCCAGCGGGGTCGGCGGATAAGTGGCGCACCCGCTCCACCCAGGCATGTAAATATTGCTCGTACTAGGTCAGCCGCGAGACTTTTGTTTCTGCTTCCATGATTCGGACTGAAACGCACAGCAAGCTGACACTAAGTCAATAAGATTTAACAAACAATGGGGCAGGAGGAAGGCTATTCGCGACATGCGATCCAGCGACGCGCCAGATCCTTGCTCATTGCTCGCTCGTTGCTTAGGTCAACGGAATCCAGGCTTGAACCTTGGGCGAGATCCAAGATTCAAAGATTGAACCTTGATGACCTTATTCGTTGGACGTAGCCCAACAAATTCAAGCAACATGTATGCCAGGAAATCAGGCGGATGCGAAATGCAAGCTGTCTTGTAAATGTTGATCGGGCAGAAAATGATACCAACCAATCAACATGCAGCTGAAGTTCTGCCAGAGACCCAAGATCGACGAGTCTTCGGGCGACCTCAAGACTGCAGGCAAAACGACTGCGGCTCCGGCACTCCAAGTATCCGGTATTAGTTATTAGGACATCAACTACTACGCAACTTTCGCTTCTTAGTTCCGCACCAAACGATGTGCATCTTCACCAAAGGCTGAATCACACGTGGCAGCACTACCAGATGCCAGCCTGAAATCAGCAGAAGCTTCATCTGATTGAGTCCAGCAAAGAAATCAGCAACGAACCTAAGTGCTACTGGGTCGTGTCTCATTCCATCGACCCTTGGCATTGTAGGCCCGTCTATTTACGAACGGTCAAGGCTTGATGTAGGTAGCAGGAGGGGGCAGTCCAACGCGAACGTCGCCACATTCTCGAAGATGAGAATGTGGCTGGAATGCAGCCATGCAGCTCTCACACCGTCGTGCCCTAGCGTTGTGCACACCTACGGTTGGTGAGTTGTTGGAGGAGCATAGTGTGTTGAGCGTTGATGAGTGGATGGCAGTGGGTGCGCGAGAAGGGACCGCTCGTTGGCCGACTGAAGCGGATTTCGGATGGAATGGGATGAATGGGCACATGCCAGCGAAGCCAGGGGCAGGGCGTGGTGTGCCTGACCTTGTGAAAGACGTAGAGGAAGAGACGAAAGGACAAATCTGAGGAGTCGCTTCATGCTCACATACAGGGGTAAGGTCAACAGGCAGGTGTGGGGGTTAGCAAGGTGCAGAGAGTTTTAAGTGTTTGGCAATGCATGCAGCCCAGGCCGCTTCCCAGCGCCTGGCGCTTGGGCGACGGGAAGGCTGTGGGAGCTTGCGGGACGTCGTCGGGATGCCGTTGGTAGCACTCTTCTCGAACATATTATGCATAAGAATTTAATGCATGCACACATCTCTTTCTCTATATATATATATATGTATGCATATATAATTCGAGTTCATGCGTGTATACATTTATACTTTAAACAGTATGTGGTGACTTTGTGCGGCAGCCGAAGCCGCGAAGCCAAGAGTCGACTCTTTGGTCCGTCCGGACTGCGGGGCCGGCTGCATATCCTCCTTGAGCACCTTCCGGCTATGCCGCTGCCTTTGCCCCTAAGTACAAACATCTACGGGTATATCAAGCACCTGCCGGAGCGCTTGTCGAGGCGATTCGGCACAGAGCGGCCCAAGCCAGATCCACCTTTACCGAGGCCAAACGGAAGGTGTATAAGTCCAAGGCTATTGCCCTCTCCAGAAAGGCGACGCTCCTTGCTACTTCAAGGAGCTGGTGCATGGCCCCCCAATGACCAAGCGAGACTACCGCAGCTTCTCTGGGGCAATTTGGAGTTTCTACCGTGGTGTCATTGGCATTCCCCGTGAGGAGGACCAGCACCTCACTGCCCATGCCTGTTTCTCCCTCTTGCAGCTTCCTGATCCCACTACGTGCCAAACTCTTGACGGTTCACCATTCTGTCATCGCGGCCCTGGACGGTCTTTACCGTGCCCTGCGCCGCATCTGCTGCCCCTCCCGGGGCGTACAGCCCAGTGCTGAGGCCCACTGCGAACTCTGCTTGCCTTGCAGGGGCGTATACGCTACCCAGCGATACCGTATGTCGAGCTTGCGTCAAGCTTTTCGCTTCCATCGGTCGGCTCCGACGACACTTGACGGCTGCGCCCAGGTGCCTTACTGAGTGGGGCGCCTTCGTGCCGGCAACAGGGAGTGGCCCACTCGAGCAGCACCCTCTTGCACCTCCTACGCTTGTTGCTGGCCACCCAGCACCCCTCCTGGATTTCTCTGGAGGCATCAACGACAGGCTCTTAGCCGACCTTTCGGAGTTGCACGAGGTCCCCGAAGCTGATGTGTGGGAGTTGATGGAAGCGTGCATTGAGCCTCTAGCCACCCTGAGGACGACTGTACAGACATGGCGGGCTACGCCGCCTTGCTCTGCTTGGAAGTCTGAGACTGCGGAGAACATGCTCCTCCTGCTTGATCCTTCCGTTTCTGCGGAATCTCAGCAGCGTCCTTCAGCAGCCCTACAAGCAGTCTCAGAATCCATGCCCTCGTGGGAGCACCTTTCGTACATTCCCATGATGCATACGGGCCAGGTGCACACGATCACTCTCGCAGCACCTCCGCTTGATCCCCGTCAACCCACAAGCATTCCTGTGAGTGCAGCGGGTGCTTATGCTACTTGGATTGAAGCTGCGTCTGAAGCGTGTGCCAGATGTGCCACCACCGTCGCTGCCCAGCCTGCTGTCCCGACCTGCCCCTCTCCCTTGGCCCTGCGGTAGAGTGGCTTGAGTCGTGCGATGTCGTGCGGCTTCTCGTTCGACACGCTGGGCATGACTTCGGTCCAGTGACCCTTTGAGGGTCTTGTTTCACCATGAATTCATGCTAGGCGAGCGTCCGAAGAGGACTCTACCGCGGTGAATGGAAAAATATACAGTATGTACGCATGTACACACACACACAGACACATGTATACCTGTACTGATTATGCACTGATGTATATGTATACATACATACATGCTGGTCGACACATATATGAATGCGTCTTATCTGAAACTGCGGATGCTAACCGTTTAACGAAGCACAAAGCCTGACCATCGTGGCGAGGAACGTCAAGGGTAGCCATTGGCCCGCCGCGGTCGGTGCCGGCCACAGTCGCGTCCAGCAGAGTCAGCTTCTGCACTCGCGCCTGCACCACTGTCAGTCCTGTTTACTCTTAGTGCGCGTGGCTTCCTGCCGCATTGAAAGCTCTCTGTGTGCCGTGGTAGCTCCTGGATGTGTTTAAGATCACACCAGAGCAATCGTCAGCGCAACATGAGCAACTCTGAAGAGGTGGTCGAAGGACTCTGTGAATCCAAGGCTATCCGAGGCCGTAAAGCAGCCTCTATGCCGGAGGCACCAACGCCGGCATCTCGGCCTTGCAGCATTTGTGTCGTCTTGTCCCGTCACGCGGCTGCTTCAGGTTAGCCAATTCACGTCGCGACCTCGACAGCAGTCACGGCTGCCGCATCGAGATCCGCTGTGTGCAAACACCAGGAGACCATCTCGGAGGCGCTGCTGCGCTCGTCCGGGACGTCGGTGTGTTTGGGATGCATTACGATGCTCCAGCAAGATCTGCAATGCAGGTTTAAGAGCGTCCGCACCCGATTGCTTTGCTCTGGCCGCTTGAAGACATGATAAGGCTTGATGTTTAGGCTCGAGATGCTCCAAAAACTCCTGGAAAATGCAACCTTTCGACCCGAACCATTCGAAACCGGTGTTGAGAGCTTCGAAGCATGCTAGACCCCTCTCCGCGACGGGATGCACATGCATTGCGCAAAATGTCATAATCTGAATGAAGGGCCTTTTCCCACCCAGCTGTCGGCGACGTCCAAAATGCTGTATGCGTTGATGGAGAAAGCAGGGGTAAGCAGAAACGATGCTTCGTTGCTTCAACCCGAGGCCTCGATGCCAAAGGGCCTCGAGAGCTCGACCTCAGGTGCCTTTCCGCTTGCCGAGAGCTCGTCGAGCTATGGCTATGGGCCCTGCCAGTTACCACGACGCCACCAGCTTGGTGCGATCGCAAGCCGCCCGAGAGCTCCAGTTCGAGCAGGCCCTCCTGCGGCCACGACCTGTTTTGCTCGAGACTCTCATGTCACTGTCTTGGAACTTGTGAAGGTCTAATGCGACGACCAGCGCTGGTACGAGCGTGGTACGGCGAACCAGCGTCGGAGACTGACCTTTGCAGTTGGACGTTCTTTGCAGCCTCAACCGAAAAACGAAAGAAAGCACACGTAGATAAGCTGATAAGCTTGTCGCGCAGCATTGGCTTTGGTCCTCTGAGGCTCCCAGCAGCGCGGGGTCAACAGTGCTCCGCTCTAGCTGGGTGGATGGGACCTTGGCCTTTGCACATTTGGACAGCCTCCGAATGCGGTAAAGCCTCAGACAGTCGGCATGACCAAGGACCGACTTGCAGGGTCCAGTAAAGCCCTCAGCCGAAAATGCTTAGCATCTTCTGCTGGGTGAAGAGACACCGACAAACGTGTTTTTATTGTTGCTTCATGTGGTCTGCATGCAAAGAATACACTGCGGGAGGTGCCAATGGAATGCGTGGGGACGTGTCGGCCAGGGCACTCAGACGATAGCAAGCTGAGCCCCGAAGTGAACCGCACCGACGTGAGAACAGCTCCTTTGTTCGGGAACTTAGGTTAATGTCCGGCTACGCCCCGGCTCCAACTCGGAGGATAAACTTGGCATGCAGCGTGACGAATTTTGACTGGCACAACTTGACAGGACGATCGTTGTGCTGAGCCTTGCCGGGAGCTCATGCACTCGGTGAGGCTGCCCTGTGGCCCTGTCTCTTGTGTCCTTCCGGGTTGGACCGTAATTTGGATCGAAGCTTCAGTTGGCATCACTCCTGAAGCCTGCAAGCTTTTGTTGTCCGTGATGCTCACTGGCGTTAGTTTCAGTGGCAATTGCTGCCTAGTGCATGGATGTACTCGAGAAAATTGTGAAAATCTGGGCTTCTGGTTCTCCGGGCAGGCTGCGCCAAATAGGCAGCAGATACGATCAGCTGGGCGAGGCCTGTTTAGATGTGTGATACCTGCAAGTCGGACCTCTACTTCAATATGGCTATGCGGCTATGGCATGAGCTGACTGTGCCTCGAAGTGGAAATGGAAAATGGGCAGGCTCAGTACCAATTCGACCACGTTTTTCCAGAAGAGGCCTCCCAGGAGGAGGCCCTGAGAGTGAGCTGTTGTGTCTGTGTGCATGTGTGCTCTGTCGATGCGGGTCAACTCGCTGTCTTCAGCGTTCTTAGAGGTGCAAGTAAACTTCCTCCGTATCTGATGTCCGTATGCGTGGGCGTGCAACAATCAATGCTCTAGCCGGAGTTGAGCTTTGCATGCCCGTCCTCACCAAGATCTGGCTCCCTTCCCTGCAAGCCTGTGCAGCAAGGGGGCGCATCGTGTCACTCCAGTCATACATTGGAACATCCCATCGCCGTGGAACTTGCCGAGTCCCACATGCTGTTTGTGTATGGGTGGATGGATGAATGTGCATGTGCTTGTACGTATGCACGTATGTATCTGCTTACCATTGTATGTATGTATGTATGTATGTATGTATGGTGTGTGTGTGTATGTGTGTATGTATGTGTGTATGTATGTGTGTATGTATGTATGTATGTATGTTCGGCATGTATGCATGTGCGTATGTGTGTCAACGTCGCTCGGGAGGGAGGGATGGATGGAAGGATTGTCACATGCATCTGCGTGCATGCATGGCATGCATGCAGTATATGTCGTGTGTATGTGTGTATGAGCGAAGTGCTTCACGGCCTTGATGGTGCTTGATGGGCATAAAGCTGGTGAGTGTGTCGGATCCCTGGGTCCTACGTCTTGTCTGCGTGTGTGTGTGTGTGTGGAGAGAGGTAGGCAGATCGACAGCTAGATGGTCGTGCATACGCATATATACACACAGTTGGAGACACGCACGTCTCTGATATGCCTTCAAGCACTGCCAGGTCTTCAATGTTGCGGTGGCACCGATTTGCGAGGCCACCGAACACCTTGAGCCCAACACGGACTGTTCTTGCCAAAAGTCGGAGGTCTGCTTGGAAAGGATCTTTGGAATGTAATTCCTGCTCGAGGCGGTAATCAGTGGCTACAACGGCGCAGTGATCGCTTATGGCTGCTCTCTTGGTCAGAAATGCGGGTTCCGACACGCTGTTGGTGCGCTTCGCTTGCCACATGGAACTATGCTGCATAGTCGGCAAGGCCAGACGGGGTCAGGTAAGACCCACACCGTCGTGGGAACTTCGAAGCAGGAGTCTCAGCGTGTCGGCTGCCAGTCGCATCTCTTCGAGTTCGCCTCAGACCCGGAAATCGCCGTCGTGATTCGCCTTCTGGCAGACCGGCCAAGCTCAGTCGGATGTTTTTGTCGATGGAGCTTCTGAGGTTTAGAGGAGTGGCGCCCAGAGCTATACATTGCATCTTCGATGCTTTGGCGCAAAGCCTGCGGCTTACCTTTTCAAGTGGCCTCTCTTGGACGATTGCAGATTGCCTGGCAGGAACACTCTGGTCCGTTGATGTCTCAGTGCTCGAGATATACAATGAGCGTGCCCCAAGCCCAGCTCGCCTCGCAGCAAGTGCCATTTCAAGCCTCTGCAGACATGAGTTCCTCGTTTTTGCCATGGCGATTCTTGTCGGGTTGAGGTGTGGCCGTTCTCTCGCCTCGACAGCTTGCTTCCATGAGCTGAGTTTCTGCATTCAAAGGTGAGAGATCTTCTGAGTCCTGGAGCTGTGACCCATGTTGTTAGCTCAGAGGGGCCGCAGTCGTCACGGCATGCCAAACGTTAGTGCAGCTGAAGGCATAGATTCAGTACACAGACGTACAGAGAGTTCTGGCTGGAGAAACCCTTGCCATCAGAATCAGCCTACTAGTGGCAGCTGCGCATGTCAATTATTCTTGCATCTCCGATATTAGAGGGTACGTCGAAACACGCTGCGTTCTACAGGTGGACGTCCACGAAGTGCGGGGAGAGCATGAAGGCTCTGGCAGACCTGTGATGACCTGTGAGTGGTTCTGCGACAGAAGTTTGCTCAGCAACGAATGCGTTCACTGACGCATCTGTCCTCGACCAGGTGCAAGCTTCCGGTGCCCCGATGCAGCACGACGACAGGCTCGATGTCTGAAATGGTCCAGCTTCATTCGCAATCCTCTGCCGCCACAACCCCCGTATGCTGGGCTGTGGTGTTGTAAACTTTTGTAAACTTAGCATCAGCAAGCACACCCTGCAGTAGCTGAGACCTGCAGGGAGTATTCCATCGTGGTCCGCGGGGTTAGCACAGTTTATTAGCAGCGACGGAGATGACAGCATGAGGTTTGCAAGCCTTGCCAGTCTGGTACCGGATCCCTCCCTCTCTCAATCTCGCTCTCTCGCTCTCTCAGTTGCTTTCTCGCTGGACAGGCTTGCACGCCCGAGGAGGCCTTAGCTGCTTTGGCAGAAGGCATGAAACGCAGGGTCGAGCCTGCCATGATTTTTTGCACCGCTTTGTTGCCGTGGGTTCAACAGACTGTGCAATTCCAGGTCGTTCTGGAATGCCGTGGCTCGCAGAACAGCAAAGGGCCCCGACTTGAGTGCCTCGTGTAAAATGGCACCATGGCAGGAGACTGCGCGGACGGACATGAATCACCACAGCAGCAGGCATCTTGGCTGCACAGATATTGGCCGGACAGTGACAGGAGGCGAAGCGGTTGCGCTGCTGCTGAGGTCCCACCTGATCTTCACGCTTACGGCCACCCAACGAGATCCCGAGATCGGGGCAACGCTGCGAGGGAGGCTCGGCGGGGTCTCCTTTGTAACAGCTCCGGGCGGTGGGTGCTTGGGTGCATTCGCGAGTGCCTTTGGCCTCGAGGCTGCACTTGGTGGACTTGGCTGGCAGCGAGCGACTGAAGCGGACTCGGCCTCGGCGAAGTCACGAAACCCACAGCATCTGCAGAAGACGATGCATAGCCGCCTCGGCCGCCTCCTGCGCCGCCTCCTGAGGTCGATGTCCACGGAGTTCTCTTCTCCACGAGGCCCCGGGAGCAGCACCAGTCGAAGCTCTCGCATTTCGACTCAAAGCGCCAGAGACTCAGAGACTCGCCGGCCGGTGTCAGGCCCACCCCTCACGCGACGTGGAAGCGGCTCGGGGCATCGAGCTTTGACAATGCGAGCTGCGAGTTCTTACATGTCCTCCGTTTCTTGAAGACGTGGTGGAGATGCTAGTGAGCTGCTGCATGGATGACAGCAACGTGTATACAGTACAGTATACATGGTTCTTGATAAGTGCAGCCATCTTTGCTCTGTGCCCCTTGAGCGAGACAACATTCGCAAAACGAGATGATGTTGTAATTGTAACGGCTTCTTCTGTCCGGAGTTCTGCCCGGACCTCCCAAGCATCCCCAAGCTAGATTCCGCATGCTCGGCTTTGCAGCAGGAAAGTTCAAATTTTGTTATAGCGGGCTACTCTGACACACATACTCATACTCAAACAGGGAAGCTATATCTAGTCTACCTCTGCATCTGTGCCCTGGCTTTTGGCAATGGGCATTCAGCGCACAAATGCTTCCTCTATACTGCATTGGGAAGCATACCGAAAGCTTGCCGATATGCTGCCAGACATCCTCGAAGAGGCCATGCTCGAAAGCCTGGATTTTCAGGTTCGACAACACAGGAGTCTTTTTGTGCAACAGCCCGGGCTTGTGGATTTCAGCTTACTTTCTGGAGGGCTGCTTGCCGAGCGCGTCTGCGTACGTGCAGCTCAATGAAGCTGGCCATGCAGGGACGCCGCATCGGACACGACGTGGATCGCGATCCTCTTCTGGTGTCTGACCTTCAGTTATCATTTTTTAGACATCGTTCAAAGCTGCTGCAGCTGCCGAATGGGTCTTCGCGATTGTGCAAGCAATGAAGCTTTCACCGCTCCTGCGTCTTCCGGCTCTTGTCTACACATATCAAGCTGAGGCTCTCGACCCATCGAATCTTCTTCGCCGGTACCTTGTTGCTGAGGATGAATTGTATGTATGACTGGTCTTACATTGTTTTGCGATGCACGGCCGTGTTCTTAGCCGTCGTTTGCACGCATCGGAACAGGACTGGCACGTGGACAAAGCAGCGCAGCGCTTGCGAAACACGATCGCCTGGCGGCGCGACTGGAGGGTGATGGAATACTACCGGCCAGGCTGATGCATTTCGGGGAGTTGGAAGGAGCCCCGCAGCTCTAAACTCTCGTTGAGGCTGCGGCCACTATCTATATGACGAGATCTCCAACCCAGGTGCCATGACTGCAGTTAGGCATCCGAGCCTGGGTCCAGGCATTACAACCGTGTCAGATGCTGACGTGCCATCTCATCCTAGTACTATCGCTTCTGAAGTGCCTTGAGCATGAGCGCTGAATGTGGTGCTTCGCGTCGAAAAGGCGGACATGGTGTGTATAGAACCGAGGTTCGGAGATGTACTTTGCGGATTCGATGCACGTTGATCGGCAGGGCCGTCCATACATGGTAAGCTTGGCAAGATCACAATCTTTGTTCAGGGTCTTCGGTGCAACGACTTCCTCGCTCATTCGCTTTCTCGTGAGACTGCCTGCCATGGGTATCGAAGCAGCTCTAACATGGACTGAATGTGACGGATGTGTGGATCTGGGTATGTCTGGGTCTAGACATGGCACTGCAGACGGGTGCATCAGCGCAGGGTTTTTCGTTGGCCTTCGGCCGCTTCGGCCTTCAGACCGGAGGTCGGGCGAGTGAATCTCTGCAACGGGGAGCGAATGCACCCGTGGAGGCGCCGGGCCGGCGTCGTTCGCAGATGAGCACAGACGAGTATAGACGAGGTCTGTAGCCGGTGTCACCTGTGTTGAAACTCAGAGAGACTAGATGCACGGAGGGCCAGTGCTCAGGCATCTGCGTGCCGGCATTTACGCTCTGGACAGATTCGCCTTGAAAATCATTCAAAACGGTGCCTCGGTCACGGATTGGCACTTCGACCGGTCCCAGCCTTCTGATCAGCTGTAGAGAATGCCGTGCGACATGTCGACTCAGGTTGTGGCTACGGAAGCTATCTGCTGGATATCGGGAGAGCATCTGGGCAGGTTTGGATGCATGTTTGTGGGTTGTCTGTCGGTAGGTGTGTTGACGGTCAGAGCGTCTGGTGGCCCCAGGCCACTGTAGGCTGGCAGCACATCGCTGGCTGATTGGTGGACAAAGCGTAGTTTTGCGTGCTGACTGTGCATGGGGCAGTTGTCGTGGCCCCGCCGAGGTGGCCGAGCAAGGCAAGTTCAGCGGCACAGGCGAGACCCGCTTTAAGCACGTCAGTGCCGACATTCGCATGGAGACTGCAAGATGCTTCTCAGAATCAGAGTTGCCGTGTTACCGTGAGGTGGCGGGGCGAACTTCCACCCCCAGGACCGGGTCACAGCCGTGTCACACCAATTATTCAATTCAACCTGCCTGAAACAAACTGGTGCGAGATGCACAAGCCCAACAGTCTGAGTGACGGGGTTCTGCCGTACATACTCACTCCTGTGTCGTTTTGCGAGCGAGCCTTTTTTCGACGCGGTCACACGGCTCAGGAAGACCCTGGTGGGTGGTGCACATATGTCAGTTCCCATGATAGGGTGTCGCGCACGGCACACTACCCGTACATGATTCTACGTGTTGGAGGTTCCATTTGGTTCTTTTCCGTCAGACAGGTTCTTTGCAGTTTTCGGCCTTTCAGTTAGTTGTCCATCTTGTGTCTGCTGGTCAGGCAACTGTCTGGTGCCTGACGATATCAATCAATCCGCAGTTTCCTCATGCTGGAAACAGGAGTCCAAAAATCCGTACTATTTGGAAGGTGCAGGCGCAAGTGCCGATGCGTGTCAGTTATCCGGACCTGCTTGATTTGTGACCAAGTCCTTGTGCAAGGCAAGGATGCTCCGAGCGAGCTGCTGGAGCGCTATGGGGAGCTGAATAGCTCCTCGGAAGCAGAAATGATTAATCAAAGTTTGACCCGAGTTCCGACGGTTGAATCCTTTCGTCGGTCAATGCAGCGAGGTGGCATGTCCGTGTTACGTGCGGCTTTGCGGATTGCAGGGGAGCACTACCCTGAACTGCCGCCATTCAGCACAGCGCCAGACCTTCTCATATGTGTTTTTGCAAGATGTGGATTTGCAGTGGAGTGGCAGTCGTGGTCGTGCCTGAGGCTGTCGCGGGTTGTTTTTCTTCGCAGCGACTGGCTGTTTTCTTTGGCCTTCAAAGTTTTTCGGCTGTGGGCCCACAAGAAGACCAGAGATGCTTGACTGGCAAGGGAGGCAGCAGCATTGCAGTACTACACCCAAGTCAGTCCGGGGTTGCGAGATGGCTGTCCGGCCTAGACATAGGCAAGGCCTACGGAGGCGACTTCGCATAACATCAAAGCCGAAGCATGGTGATAGTCTGGAAGATCCACTTGCCGGCCCTGAGGACAAGTTCCTTTTTGTCGGTGGCAGGGCAGACCCGCCAATGACGCAGCTGCTGGACATGCGCAAACATGCACAGTGACAGTGCTGTTTCGCTTTGTGCTTCTGTTCACGTGCCGGTGCACCAGGAGTGGTACCGTTCCGAGCAGCTTCCGCAGGAGAGCCTCTGCAAAAAAGAAGGCAAATGATGTCAAGAGTCGAGAGGGAGGGAGAGAGAGAGAGAGTGCAAGCAAGAGTGGAAGAAGAGTAGGCAAGTGTGTTTTTCTCTAAAGTGAAAACGTGCGGTCAAGCATGCAGGGGGCGGGCTTGGCGGGAGTTTCGGGGTGGTGAGAAGCTGCTGAAACGAAGCAGAAGAGGGTGTGTGGTGGACGAAGAAGTCTCTGTGTGTGTGTGCGCACGTGCCAAAGCTGATGCAGTTTGCCCTTCATGAGTAATCATCCAAGGTTCGGAGGCCAGGGCTTTTGCTTAGATGGCGACGTCTTCCTGCGTCGTGCTGTAGACTTCTTGGACACGGACGCGAAACGAGGCCACTACCGGTAGACTGCTTTGGCTCCTGCCGTAGTCGTGCTGCATGTATTCTGCGAGTTACACTACTGTTTGTCTGCAGTGCAGAGTTGCAGTGCGTTATCGCTCTTAAAGAGCGACGAATGTGGGCGGCCTGCAGCAAATTGTGGCTTGGGTAAGGTTGGGATTTATTTGCCTGACAGCTGGAACACGGAGATCTCCCTATCGGAGTTTGCCTCGACAGACGCCAAAGATGAAGGCCAGCTGCCATGGCACTTGACGCCATGCTTCATGTAGTTTGCTGGGCAGAGGGCACATTGTGTGACCCACTCCGAGAACAGCAGTCAGGTGAGGCTGCCAAGGAGACTTCCACAACATTCAGTCAGATCTTCAAGCCCTTCGAGGTGTCTCTGCTAAGACTCAGTGCGTTTCAATTTGAGAGAGAGTAGCTCTTCCCGCAAAGCAAATTCAAAGAGAGAGTGAGGACAAGGGACTCGTCAGAATGGCGTGTGTGTGTGTGTGTGTGCATGTTAAGAAGTGTTGCTTCCACCAGTCGCAGTCGGTCAGTCGAGTAGTAGAGCAGACGGATTCTCACTGGACAAAAACACACACACACACACACCCACACACCCACACACCCACACACCCACACACCCACACACCCACACACCCACACACCCACACACC
>BGNK01000890.1:173369-190875 GCA_003297005.1 Symbiodinium sp. clade A Y106
TCCCCTCGGAACTTCAAAATTGGATCATACACCAGAAGCCCACACGTAGGAGGATTGGCGACGGTATCGCGGCACCCTGCGGTAGTTCATGCGGGGGGGGGGTTAGCATATATATATATGTGTGTGTTTATGTATATACGTGTGGATAATGCGGATGTGATACCTGTGTATGTGTATCGAATGTATGTGTGTGTATGTACTCGTAGGTATGTATATACATAGATATATATGTATATCATACAGAGGTTATATGTGAACATGTACACATACGACAAGGACCTGTATTTGCATGTTTTCAGCCCCGTGTCTACCACTTGCCAGGAAACCGCGAGTCTGGTAACCCAGATCCATAGGCCAAAGGCCTGTATCCCGAGTCGCGGAAGTCTAAAAACCCGGCTACACAACACGCATCTGCACTGCACAACTAGAGGCGCATCCGTTGATGATGGCGGCCCAACATTGCTACAAGGAAGTTAAAGGCAAGACTTCTCAAGGAAATGCACATGTTAATCTAGGACTATTATTTTGCAATAGCTTTACGAGTTTCATGCATGTTCGGCAACAGCCCAAGCATCACCAAAGCCTGTAAGTACAGGGCATTTGGGCTCTTCGAATCTGTATCATCTCTGCTATGTTCTTGTTGTAATCCTGCTTGTTATCCCTGTCGCCGCCCCAATGGCTTTACTCGATCACTCATGAAACGAGGGTTGTTTCCACACAGAGTGTTGTTGGCAGGTAGATTCTAGGGGCCGTGTAAAGGGGCGGGCAATGCAGGCGTGGCACGATGAAACATACATACCATGAGTAACATAACAGGTTAAGTGCCTGGCTGCCTGGCAACTTGGGGCATTGCTGCTTCAGGCTGTGCGTCTGGTGCCCGCGCGCGGCCGATTTGTCTCAATGACCCAAGAAATCAGGGTGCCGGCACCATGCAGACTAGTCGCCCCCCATTAGCAGCTTCATTCGAAGCACAGACCGATGGAGAAGACTTCTTTTCTTCTCTGCTAGCTCGGGGAGCCCGGTTCGGCGGGAACGAGCTGCGAACAACGCGAGGTCGCGGCACGCGTGTTCGGGCTCCCTACAAGGCTAGAGAAACCAAATCTCATGATGGGAGTCAGCGGCACATGGAGGGCCATCGGCTTGTAGCTGCGGCCGTGCGCGCTGAAGCAGGACGCACCGCACCAGGCTAAATCCGGGGCGGCAGGTGTTGCCTTTTGATCATTTAAACGCAGATTCTCGCACCAATTGACCCCTTTGATGAAGCAGCAGATGCTGTGACGGTGACGGTGATCGAGTTGCATGATTCAATAAGGGCACCGGGGGCAGGGGCTGGGAGGTGAACTCCGAGAGTGTCAACAATGATGAGTCAAGCAAAGGGTCAATTTAGTGACTAGTGATGTCGAGGTGCTACCTCGGCAACGGAGCAATGCCAAGGTAGCATCAGGGTAAGGTTAGGGGAAGGACCCCATTCACCGCCCGTCCCCCAGCTGACCACGACAGGACCCAGGAGCCTTGCACTGGCTAACGCTGCAAAAGTGGAGCGAAAAAAGTCAGGGACAGACAGCGACGGTGCGCATGCCCTCCACCCCTCGTTGCCACGTTGCATTGATCGAAATCGGTCTTCCCAACGGTCCAGGACTGTAATTAGGAAGCGTTCGAAGCTGATCGGAAGGCTCGCGAGCTTTGCTGAACAGCTGATCGGCATACTCACCGACCGCCCCAACCAAGGCCAACACGGCGTCATGACCGGAAAGCACAGAAAGCCGTGGTGATCACACTTGCAGGTTGATCAGAACGGTAGCAGCATGCATCTCACCCAGTATGCCACCGGAACGTTATGCCCCCGACCACAACCCCAAACCCTGCCATGAAATGGTGATGACTGGTTGGGTTCGTGCGTGTGCCAGGCACCAGGAAAGGCATGAACTAAAACGAGATGATGGACAGACGGAGACCCAACACCCATATTATCCGATAATGAAAAGGCAGGATTTAGTTGCTACCTCCGCGATGGTAAAAGGCCATGGAGCGGGGTAGAATTCGGGGAAAGGTGCACCCTCACCGCCTGTCCCACAGCTGTCCACAACGGGGCTGCACTAGCAGTCAGCAGCAGCAATAGCAGCAGCAACAGTATGCGCCCGACACACATCAGTTTCATAAAGTACGCAAGTATTCAGTGCGCTCAATGTCTGCATACTCTACTTGTTGACTTTCTCAGATCATGACCCCGACTATCCAGCAATCAGGGACACGCTAGTAGATCCTCATTGCCAAGGCTGGTGCCGTATCGGGATTCGATGCTAACACGCCTGTTAGCTGAGAGCCGTGGTCCCAGCCAGATGCGAATTTAGAGTGCTGGAACTATGCGTCGAGACAAGAACAAAGATTTGCGTTTGGAATGTCAGCTCGCAGCACTGCAAGAGGCAATAACGACGGATTTGTGGTTGTAGCTTCATATCAGCGTAAGACTAAAAGCAATCACCAGAGCCAGCCGGTTACTGCTTTCGCAGGCATGGCAAAGGTACTATCTGACAGATGCAGAAGCTGTCCCAAGTGGGGCTTTTCGCTGTGCCGCCCAGTCCAAGGTTTCGGCGGCAGCTCTAAGACCTGCCTCATCATCACCTGTTCGGTACAAGCTTCTGGGCAGCAATCCCGGCATGGTCCCAGGAATGGTCCAGACCTCTTTTGACATCCGCTTGCCTCAACTAGGGTGCCAACACAAAGCCTCGCAAATCCCCGATCATCCCGATGCTTACACGCGACAAACGAGTTACGGGCCTTTTTCCAGAGTAGCTGAGGCATCGGATCGGGAGGACTGCCCTGTGGCTCTGACATGCGAAGTACTGAAAAACACGGGCAAGGGCACTCAGTTGCCAACCCACGTGCTGGGCCTGATGCTTGCCGGCAGGAGACGCGCTGCTCCCTGGAGTTTGGCAAACGTGCTAAACTAGTCAGGAGCGCCATCTGAATCTCGATGTGTGACCGCAGAAGCTCCGAAATCAAACTGCACGGGGAGGTGCTGGTGATCAGTTCAGATGCAGAATGTGTAATATTTTCACATCTCGCTGACTGGCACTTTCTCCAGGAACCGCCCGCAGATTAATCTCGAAGTGGCACACGAGCCCTCTGCGGTGGTGGAGGCGAAGGGCCTTGGTAACAGCACAACACTGGTCAGAGCGGAAGTTTTCGAATTTTTACTGCAGGCCTTCGTGGCCAAGAAGTTAGAAGAAATGCAGCGGATCCAGGAGGTGCCTGGCTTCGTGCTGGCATTGCCTCGAGGGTTTCTCCCCCCGACCTGGCAGGAGTTGCTTCGCGAACGTGAGCTTCTCCAAGCAGAACGTTCCGCTCTTGGAGCTGGCAACGTTGCGCCACGTACATGACATCTGCACAGTTTCACGATGTTCCACGTGCATTGGGGCCCCTGCCGGGAAGACCGTGAGACTTGGTGCTGGAGCCATCTTGGAAGCTGAAGGACTGCGCCTAGATTCCTCGTGCTTCTGTTGTCAGAGCATATCTTGCAGGCCCAAAAGGCAGAGGTGCAGGCCGTTCCTAGCATAGCCTGATGTAGGAAGTGTACATGCTCTAGTGGCATGCCGCGTAGCACAGCATCCATGGTGGCGCCAGTGCTTCACATTTAGTTGTTGATGTCCATCTCCGTCTGGGTGGCACTGCTGAGTGGCCGAACAGCCCGCATTCTCGCTGAACCTGAGACCTGGCCTGAACTTGGCAGAGTCGGCTCTATCCGAACCGTAGGTCAAGACCGTGCCAAGTTTCTGCAATAGAAGTGGCACCAGTGCACACGCTGCTGTTGTCCTGCGGTCCCAGACCACAGCTAAGTAAGTTTCCCTATCTCAGTCCAGATAGATTCAGGGAGCAGACAGGCCAAGCTGGCTGGCGCAGCCGATGCGATTAAGGCGATGCGAAGCAAAATGTAGCAGTGTTCTGGACAAGCCAAGGGCTGCACGATCCACGAGTTCAAAAAACTGGCTCAGAAGGACGGCGGGTGGCGCCCACATGTAAAAACCACAGCAAAGAGCTACGCTGCGTTGTCGCAAGGAGCTGCGAGCAACAGGCATCACTGCCTTGATCACATCTGCAGGCCTCTTTGCCAGCAAGCAGAGAACATTGAATATTGGAGAACATGGCTTGTTATTGCGTAGGGTGTAGCTTTATCCGGACTTGAAGCAGGTCAGCTGCTGCACGATAGCTGTACGCTGGAAGCGGCTGGAGTGGTGAATGGCGACACATTGAGTGCGACGGTGCAGCAAGCCACGATAGCGGCGGGTCTGCATCTAGCATAGCCGGAGAGCTTGCGCTATGCTGACATCATCGCTTTGGGTCAAACTCGTGATGGCTTGCGGTGCCTCTTGTCCCTTGATGAGTTGAAAGCCAGCGGGACGTTCACCAAGTCGACAGTACCTGATGATACCTCATGTAAACCTCGAAAGTGTCCCATCCAACGCATGACAGCTGTTATGTGACACTTGGACATGGTCATGTCACGACAACTGTTAGGACACGTATGTGGGCTTGCAGTGACTGCGCATGAAGCGAGAGATTCATCTAATCCAAGCTTGAAGAATGGTCCACGGGGGCAAGGCAGGTGTTTATCCAGGATCGGTCATATGTTCGCAAGGCCTAGACTCTGCAAAGCATCGTAAGCCACTCAGCAGCGCACCACCGCGTGTTCGGCGTGCCGTGCAGGTATCCAGCCGGGAGTCCAGCGCGTTCGCGTGCATCTGCGCAAATGGTTCTGTTGTCACCTGGGGCGATCCGGTTTGTGGAGACAGTACATCCGTGCAGAAGCAGCTCAAAGATGTCCGCCAGATCCAGGCGTCCACATATGCTTTCGCAGCACTCCGAAGAGACGGCAAAGTCGTCTCCTGGGGCATCGTTTTCAATGGTGGCGACTGCAGTGCCGTACAAGACAAACTGCAGAATGTGCAACAGTTGGAATCAACTTCATACGCTTTTGCTGCCATCAGAGCAGATGGCAGCGTAGTGTGCTGGGGTCTTCATGAGTATGGGGGTGAGACCGACAAGGTAGCATCAGAGCTGAAAGAAGTCAGAGACATCACAGGTTCTGCAACTGCATTTGCAGCCATTCGTGCAGACGGGCAAGTAATCACCTGGGGTGACTCAGCCTGTGGAGGTGACAGCAGTGCTGTGAAAGAACAGCTTCGTGAGGTCAAGGAAGTTCGATGCACTGCATTTGCCTTTGCAGCTCTTCGGGTGGATGGCCAGGTCGTGACCTGGGGAGGTGAATGCTGTGGAGGAGATTGCAGCACCGTTCAGCCACGGCTTTCTTCCATTGTTCAGCTATCTTCGTCGGCCTGCGCTTTTGCCGCAACTCGCGCAGATGGACGAGTCGTGACCTGGGGCGAACCAGAAGGAGGTGGCGACTGCAGTCTCGTGCAGGAGCAACTTCACGATATTCAGCAAGTCAAGTCAACCCATCGAGCTTTTGCAGCGATTCGTCAGGACGGATCTGTTGTTACATGGGGAGACCCTAACTGCGGTGGTGACAGTCGTGCTGTCCAAGACCAGCTGCAAGGAGTTCAGCACGTTGAAGGCTCGCAAGCTGCGTTTGCTGCCGTCAAAGTCAACGGCCGCGTGGTTACTTGGGGCGACTTTGCCTATGGCGGTGACAGCAGCGCTGTGCAGGAACAGCTGTGTGACGTACAGCGGATCTATGCGTCTCAGAGTCTGGGCAGCACCAGCAGACCAATTGAAACAATATTTCAATATGGGAACGTGCGAATCATGCATGATTGCAACCTAAACCTTGTGTAGCAGATACTTGAAAAGAAGTACCAGCAGCTTGTGCATCCTGCAACCGTGTGATCCATGTGCCCCGCCAAAGGAAGGCCTTTGCAGCGATTCTTCTGAGTGGACAGATTGTTACCTGGGGTGATCCTCGATGCGGTGGGGACAGCAGCCGGGTACAGTCGCAGCTTGTTGCAGGATGCCTCGCAAAGAACCGCGAATGCGAAACAAACGAGGCTTACATCTGCGAGAAGCTGAGCTCTTGCAGAACCAATGTCGTTCTGGCCCAGCCTTGTTTGTGAGTTCCACATTCGATTTTCCAGTAGCACTTCTCGAGCCAAAGAGACATGAGCTGAGACCGCGTGCGAGAGTGAGTGAGTGAGTGAGTGTGAATGTGTGTCACTGTGTTTGTGCTTGTCATTTGAAGAGCAATGCTGTGGCTGTAACACTGAGAAGCAAGGGTGAGCATAACAGCTTCAGCAATGTCAGTGTTGCGGGGAGGAGCAGGGGGGCGCATGTCCAACAATGCACATGGCATGAGATGAAGCCGAGAACTTCAGCAAAAAGATTGGTCACGGTTACGTTTGGGCAAGATCGCCGTGCATCTTGTTGAGAGTGCATCTAGACTAAGTAAGTATCCATCAAGTGTCTTGCATGACTCATTCTGTGGCGGGGCAGGCGAGTGCATTCGCATGATGCTTCAACTTTGAGTTTGCCTGGAGCACCAAGGTTCCATGCTTCAGGCGACCGCAGTGTGTGATGTCCTGAAGATGGCCGTGTGCTGATTTGTGCCTGTTCGCCTTGACAGGGCCGTGTCGAGAATCTGGAGGAGAAGCTGGGTGAGGCAGGGCTCCATCTCAGCGTTCAGCAATGTGATTGGCTGTGTGATGGGGCCGCTGACTCCCCGCAACGATTACACATCGTAATTTTGTTCAGCTTCGTCAACTGCGCAGCTGTAGCCTTGAAGTGTCATCAGGTGCCCTGAAGGGTCCTGCACTGTACAGTACTTGGAAGGGGTAGCAGGTTGCTGCGGACTGCGGATCCAGATGATCCATTCAGCGCGGTGTAACCAGATCGGCCAGGCTGTGTGCGATCTCCACGCGCAGCAGAACTCGCGCTTGTCTGAAGTGCCGGGCTTTTTGCTCGTGGCCTCACGTGCTTCTCATGAACACACATCAGGTTTCGTAAACATGACAGCCTACTTGTAGCTGAGAAGGTTCACGCGGCGAAGTCGCCCTGACCGTTCTCGCTCTTCTCGTGCCGAGGCCACTCAGCTGGAGGAGCAAAAAGCCGAGCTTCAGCCCAGACCTGAGCAGCTGAGATCAGCTGAGCAGCAACAGCGAGCACAGTGAGTTGAGAGCGGCTTTTCTTTCGGACGCTGACGCCCGCAGCCGTGAGGGAGCGGCTGCGAGCTGCACTTGCGGCGGCAGTGGAGGGTCAGGCCACGCGGATGCACGCTGTGAAGACAAGGGAGACTGAGACGCTGCTTTTGGCTGGAGGACGAGGCGGCTGCGCAGGCAGTGGTCACGCCAAACTCGGACCGGTTCGTGTCATAGCTGGAGAAATGCCGTCTGGAGCAAATACGACACTACTCTGACATGTGCACTGATCCACTCAACCCATTCCCAGAGAAGAAGATTCATTTTACATTTTTCTGTATCCCAGGGGAGGCGAGGAAGTCAAGCAGTTTCACCCAGAATATCACAGGATGCAGGATCCCTTGAAATCCGTTCTGCAGGTGACCAAGCTCAACTCTGAACGTCAGTCGCTGCAGCGTCAGCTTACGGAGGCAGTGCGGCAGTGCGGCTGTGTCGGAGCATGGCATTGACACAAAGCTTGGCTCGGAAAGCCAGCAGTTTTTGCGCAGAGTGGATTTACTTGCGATGCTTGCTTCAGATGATTGCTGGCAGAGATCGGCTTCGGCAAGAGCTACACGACGAGGCCACGAGATATGCCAGGTTTCATCGAGCCTGCATTGCAACCCGTTCCAGCGGAGCGTCAAGGTCAACCGTCGAGGGGAGAGCGAAGCAAACTTGCAACTCGGCTCTGCACTTTTGAGAGTCTTCTAAGACTGAACCAATGCGACCCCATGGTCTTGTCATCGCTTTCCGAGATGCAGGTTTTGTGTTGTGTCGCTGCGAGGTACTCGCAGCTGGCAGCACCAACCTTAGATCATTCTCGAACGGTCGACGCTTCCGTTCTGCTTCGCAGGCTTTGTGTTTGGAAATGTTTGTAGATGTATGCTATTGAAAGAGACGACTTCAGGCATCAAACAGGTGGTCGTCCGCAGTTCCTGGGTACTCTCGTCTGCTGACAAATGAGCTCGAACCGAGAGCCGCCGAGGATGCGGGCTTCTGAAGGGGCTAAGTAAGACTGGGATGCAGCTCCTCCTGGGAGCGGAGAGGGATGAGGAGGAAAGCCTTGCTGGCAAATTCACCCGAAAGTTTAAAACAAAAGCCAAGTTCATGTTTGCTCAGCTTGTCAACCTCCCACACCGCCCCCGGCCAAGGACCGTCAAAGACAGGTGGAGGAAGTCACAAGACAGGCAGCTATAGCCTAACAGACACTGCCAGCTTCAGAAAGAGACAGGCATGGGCATCATGGGCCATGGGCGGGTGGGCGGGTCCTAGCTATGTGTCGGAGAGGCAGCAGAGCTCCGTGTGGCCCTGGCGGATATGGGCCGAGAGAAGGCAAGTTTCAGGGTGATGGGATTTGTGTGGTGGAGACTGCTACTCGTAGTTCACAGAGAGCCTCAGAGCTATGAATGGCGAACTTCTAGCTGCGGAAGGACGGAAGGATGAACAGACTCAGCTGCTGAAATGTTCAGGCTGCTGCCCTAGCAGCAATGCACGAGGAGCACCCCGCCTTTTGCAAGTTGGCGATGGGATCACGGGGCGGCAAGCAGTGGAACCTCAGTGCGCCTGAGCAGGAGCAGTCTGTCATGCGTGCCAAGTGGCTGGAGGCCTAAAGCGCTGCAGACTATAGCACATTCCTGCAACACACAGGGAAAAACTACTGAAGACGTCTCTCCATATGTTGTTTAATTATGTTGAGTTGACTCGGTGCATCTCGTTGCGCTTTTCGTCTCTGCTTAAAACTTGCTGACATGTTGAAAGTGAGTGGGCGCCTGTCAGCCTAAGCGTCTCGCGACATGAGACCTACAGGCGTTGGCCTGAGCCCCCAGTTCAAACAAAGCTCTGCATGTACCCGTACGGAAGACATCTCGAGACGAACGAGCCTACGTCGGTATGTTGATGCTGGAAAGCACCCCTGGCACTTGTATTATAAGTTTGCGGCGGCGCAGATGTGACTGCAAGAGCCCAGCTTCCTCGCCTTCTGGAGGACGTCTCCCGCCTTGAAGCCGAGAAGCTAGCACTACAAGCGGGCTTCGAAGCAGAGAAGGCCAACACTCGCTTCACCGCCGTCCAGACACCTCGCTGCACTCCCGGCAAAGGCCGTGCTGCGCGAGCAACTGGAGAGAGACAAGCAGGTCGCAAGTCACAAGCAGCCTTGAAGTGCATCTCCGTCCAGTTTGAGCTTGCTCTGCATTTTTGAGGCAACAATGGTAGCTTCCACTTGCAGCCTCGGTGTGTCTAGTGACGTGCAGGAGGCTCGTCCTTACTGCAAGCCATCAAGCGGAGAACCAGGGGCTGCTTGTCCCTGGAAGGCAGCGATGCGCGAAGAGGCAGCTCACCAGGCGCCATCCGCCATCTCTCACTGCATCGGCGTTGTGCGTGTCTTGGTCTTGTCAGGAGAGCTTTGAGTCGGCAGCGCAGTGGGCGAGCAGGCGGGGCAGCAGCAGATGCCTCGCCTCGCGTCGAGAAGTTGCCGAGCTGGTAAGGAGCGCGGAGCTTCGCCACCAGCTGCAGGCGACCATAGCATCCATCACAATATTGGGTCCAGCGACTTGATCCCAATGCCCCTAAGGCAGCCACAGAGGGTGCGGAACAGCTTGAGAGACTACGTCAGGTTCAGAGCTCAGCCCCCGAAGCGTCTTGTACCCGGATTCCCCCAAGTATATGTAGAGATGCTGTCCCCTTCTGCGAATCAATTTCACTGCAAGCTTTGCAGCTGCAACCAAGATACCCGTTTCTAGAGCGGGGATGTGTCTGCGCTTAGTCATGATAAGTTTGAGGCACGCCTGATGTGCTTGGAGGCAGAGGCACAGGACATGCTTGGAGCTTACAGCCAGTCTAAGCTTTCCATGGCCCCGGAGTGTATGAGCAAGCATGTTCAAGTTCATGCTTAAAGACTGGAGCCTAGTTTGCTCGTTATCTGTGCGTGTTCGTGTTTGTTCGGCCTGTCTCCGGTAGATTTTGATCCTGCGACCTCAGGCAAGCAAAATGGCAACAGCCAGTTGCAGCAGACGAGGAACTTCGTCCGCTGGGGTCTTTTGTCCACCGAAGCAATGTGAAAGCATGGCAATACGGTGCTCGTTGAAGGGTGCTGCACGGTCGAGCAAAATTGATGCGCAGGCATGTAGGATTGTTGACTCTTGCAGTACTCGGCGCCATCCCGCGATGCGGACAGCGAGGTCCGACCTGCACACTGTTTAGGGAACCTGGCAGCAGCCCAACCTTGAGCTCTGGCCATTGGTGTTCCAGGCGTGCACAGGGCCTCCCGACGAAGAGGCAGGACTGAAGTTCTGCAGCAAGTCGCAGTTCAGACGCCTGAGGCAACAGGAAAGGCGGAGCGACAATGCATGATTCGCCCGGCAGAGGCTTCTCAGGCTTTGCCTTCCTTCCCATCGGACTCGTTGCACAAGACGATGCAGGCCACCTCAGCCCTTCATGTCAAGTCGCGAGTGGAACGCGGGGTGGGCATGCACGAGAATCAACTAAACACCATCAACCACCATGACAAGCATGAGGTGAAGTGTAGTGTAAAGATCTTGTCTCGTGACTACTTTTGCAGTGGCCGTGCTTTCGTACTTTCTGTCTCGAGGCAGACTCCAGCCTCGGCTCTGCCCCGACATCTCCTACTGGGACATCATCGGGGCCGGACTGTTCGGCACTCTCTTGTGGGCATGAGAAAGCTTCTTGGTGTCAGCGCAACAGAGTCCAAGCAGCAAAAGAGAGTTCCTGGAGGACGCGCCATCGTCGCCGCCAGCTACACGACTGAATTCGCAAGGTGCAATGATCGCAAAGAGCTGCGGTGCATCGGATGGAGCTCGTTCTACATATTTCAGTATCGCAGGTCTCGAATCAGCATCATCGCCATGTAGCTCTTCAACTCGAAGTGTTGCGGAAAGATAACTGTAGTTGCTGTAAAGTTGCAAGTACGTGTTTTCAGAGCTGCAGGAACATGCAGGAGCCCACAGCTAGTGACGAATGCTTGCAATCTAGCCGTGCATGACAATCCGTACTCGTGGCTCACGTGTTTATCTCGTGTGTTTAAGTTGTTTGCGCATCATTCTGGAAGGTCTCATCCCCGGCATGGTCAAGTGCTCAGATATGCTTTCAGGGTGCTTCAAACGGCTTTGATGTTAGGAAATGCAGAGTCGTACCACTGCAGAATTGCGCATTGGTTCTCGTAGGACCCGATTGCTACGCCAGGCATGGGAAGGGACCAAGATGCCTCCGTTGTTGCCGTCCAGTGGATGATGAGGCAGGACTTGACTCGTCAAAGGAGGCTGTGCGGATTTGTGTGGCTTTCAGCATTGTCAACCCCATGGCCATGTGGGGTGATTCAGTCGCAGAGGTTTGGGTTGGTCAAGACTGACATTGGCTCGTAAAAGCGCGCCATGTCGTCTTTGCAGGTGCGCCTTCGGCCAAGATGGTGCGTGAGAGTGGTCTAACAGAATCTTCCAGGACTGGAGCCGCAAAGCACGGCTGGGCAAATCGAGGGCTGGGCATGTGGCCGCCCGACGCACGACGAGAGAAGTGTCCGGGAAACCTGAAAGAGGTCGTTACATCCTGGCTCGAGGTTGCTCCTGCCAGTAGGATTTATCTGAAGGGTTTTCCACGGTCACTGGCCCTGGGCGGAGACTAGTCACATCTAATTGCAATCTGGTCAAGCTTTGCAGCAATGCAGCCGCAATTCATTCTGCGACCATGGGCGGTGATTCCTAATTCCAAAGGCATGGCAAACGTGTTCAGCCAAACCATGCCAAGCCACCGTCCAGTGATGTGGAATGTTGCGTCCTTACTAACAAAAGCCCGTCTAAGTTTCCGGCTTAGTGCTCGTGATTCGCTATGTTCTCGTTTAGCAAGTTGTTCATGTCAAGGTATGTCAGGTATGTCTGTCGATGAGGACCAGATATCGGTTCGGCTTACGACGGGTTGCTCTGAGCACCTTTGCCGCGCATCTGCTCAATGCAATGTTTTTTCCCCACGTCTCACCCCGGAGTGTTACATGCCTGAAGACTTCATCCGGCGCGGTAGCTCAGTAAATCAGAAACTTCGTGAAGTTTTTCGCTTGGCCGAACTTAGCAGATTCAGTTGAAGCAGGTTTTGAAGTCCTCTGGTAGTGAGATGTAGCCAAGTGTCTCCGGAAAGCCGAAGCAGCCAGCGACTGGCATTGAATTTGCCAACGTGCAAGCGAGAAAGCCGGCACATCGCTATGGCGCTTTGCGTATTTACCTGGTTTATTTTCTTCTTTTCTTTGCTTCTGAACTCTTTTTTGGTAGGCTTGTGTAGATTCCTGGATGCCCTTGTGCGTTGGCCAGCTGCTGGATTTGATGTACAAGTACGAGTGTGATCCGCACAACACGGCTGGTGTCTCAGAATTCTCAGCAGCGAAGAACCTGCATCCGCAGTGCCAGCTGGATCAAGTGTTGGCAAGGTCGGAATCTTTGTCCCAGCTGGACACGACGAGGCATGGGCTCTTTACTCTGGCGGCCCTTGGCGCCTGCGCCCCTTCTTCCGCCAGGAGGGTGTCAAGGAGCTCTGTGAGGAGATGCACCGCTCTGAGACCAGACGTTGGACCTTCGCGTCTAAGTCCAAGCGTCTTCTACATGTATACGTTGCTAGAGCTAGAAATTCTAGACGGAGTCGGAGAGTAGGCGTCTCAGTCATCTAACGTGCGCTCCAATTCGGCTTTCGACTTGGGAGCCTCCTACCGCCTCTCGGAGGCTTAGTGTGACTAAGGTGCGGCGAGGAGCCTGAGATGGTGATCATCGACGAGAAGGTACTACTATGTGGCTTTTTTCACTGGCACATGCACGTGCCAGTGCCCCAAGCACATCCTGATACTGCTTGCACAGGCCAAGATGGCACTTGCAGGCTTTGCGCACCGGCCTTAGTTGCGTGTCTTGCACATCGTTTTCCATGTATTACATGTGTTCTCTCGTCTCGCTGGCTAAGTCACAGCACCGAGAAGGAAGCCTTGGACCATGAAGCAGTGCTCTTGTACTCGCCTCGAACATGCTCTGCGACGCCAGTAATTAGTCACTTTTGGCCAGGCATTGCTACCCCCGCTGCTCCATGCCACGACAGTAATCCCTTCCCCCTAATGTGTTTTGGTATGGTCGCTCGTCCAAACAACCTCGCCCTGACTGTATAAGTGCAAGAATATGGAATTGAAGGGAGTTCGCTCCTAGCCGAAGAAGACGCAGCTCCTTCAGTTTCAAAAAACNGTTTTGGTATGGTCGCTCGTCCAAACAACCTCGCCCTGACTGTATAAGTGCAAGAATATGGAATTGAAGGGAGTTCGCTCCTAGCCGAAGAAGACGCAGCTCCTTCAGTTTCAAAAAACCAACGAGAGAGAATAGAGCTCATGTACCTCGTCATCGGCAAGGCAAGACATGAGCCTCTTTTCTCTATATGGGTAAGGCAAGAGATCCCGTGGCAGGTCCTTTGCCACAGCATCTGAAAGAAACAAAAAGCCCCTTCCCACTTCACGAGAAAGAAAAAAGCTACTGCTGCCTTTTAGTTGATAATAAGTAGAAGAGAGATAACTTTCAAGAAATGAGGACAAAGCTCCTTAAGCTTCAAAAGAAGAGTCTCGTCCTCCCTTCAGCCTTCAACAAGAAATGCTGTACATCTTGGTATGTCTTCATTCCATCTGAAGAGGAATGGAAGGCTTCCACTCCTAGCACGAGAGGACAGAGCTCCCCCAGCCTACAGAAAGAAGAAGACAGCTTCCTCCAAGTTCATGAGAAAGAAGAAAGTTCCGTTCACAGTCGACAAGAAAAGACCTTGTTTCTCTCTGGGTCAGGGAAAGAGATCCTGACTATCTCACGGATGAAAGAGAGTGCACGCTCAAGAAGAAAGGGTGGAGCTCCCTCCCTCCTTGCAAAACAGAAATCTGGTCCTCCCCTCAGCCTTCAAAAAAAAGGTAAGTCCTTCACCTCATCCCTCAACAACAAGAAGAGAGTCCCCGTCAAGTTATTCGTGGTAAACCAAGAGTATTTCTTTCTAGCAGAAAGCGCCTGAAGAAACCTCGCTCATAGCAAGAGAGTACAGAGCTCTCCCAACTTTCAAAACGAAAAGTCCTTTGCCTCATCTTCGACAAGCACAGACTGAGACTGGCAGGTCCTCTACCCCAACAACTCAAAACAGAGGCTCCTCTAACTTCTCGAGACAGAAGAGAGCTCTGTTTACCTTTTTGTCGACAAAGAGAAAACTCCTTGTTCTTTCTTAGTCAGAGGCGAGAGCTCCTGACCATCTCCTCCTCCTTCTCTTCAAAATATGGAAGAGAGCGTACGATCAAGAAGAAAGGATGGAACTCTTCCAAACTTCAGGCTCAGGCTTTGACAAGAGAAGTCTGGTCCTTCCCACGACCTCCAAAAGGAAATGAGAAGCTCTTTACGTCATCTTCTGAAACAGAAAGAGAGCTCATTCCAAGTTATTCTTGGTAGGAGGAGAGAGTTTCTTTCTAGCGGAGAGCTCCCTTACCTCTTGGTATGTCGCCTTTTAGCCTTAAGAAGATGGAAGCGATCTCGCTCCTAGCAAGAGTAAAAGGGGACAGAGCTCCCCCAGGAAGAGATCGCATGCTCAAGCAAACAGGGCGGAGCTCCCTTCCTCCTTGCAAAACAGAAATCTGGGCCTCCCCCCAAGCTTCAAAAAGAAAAGGTAAGTCCCTCACCTCATCCCTCAACAACAAGAAGAGAGTCCCCGTCAAGTTATTCGTGGCAAACCAAGAGTGTTTCTTTCTAGCAGAGAGTGCCTGAAGAAACCTCGCTCGTAGCAAGAGAGTGCAGAGCCCCCCCAACTTCCAAGCCGAAAAGTCCTCTGCCTCATCTTTGACAAACAGAGAGAGCTTCCTCAAAGCTAGTGAGACAGAAGAGAGCTTCACTTCAACAAAGCAGACAAGCCCCTCCAACTTCACGAGAACGAAGAGAGCTCCGCTTACCCCTAAGTTGGCAACAAGAGGCTGCCTTTCTCTCTTGGTGAGGGAAAGAGATCCTGTTGGAAGAGAGCATACGCTCAAGAAGAAAGGGTGGAGCTCCCCCAACCTTCAAACAGAAAAGTCTGACCCTCCCCCCAGCGTATAGAAAGAAAAGATAAATCCCATACCTCATGCTCTGAGACAAGAAGAGAGTCCTTCCCCAGCTTTTTCACTGTAGCAGGAGAGAGCTTCTTTCTAGCAGAGAGCTCCTTTGCCTCTTGGTTCGTCGCCTCTCAGTCATGAAAAGACTGGAGAGACCTCACTCCTAGCAAGAGACGACAGAGCACCCCGCCCCAACCTTCAAAAACAACGTATGAGTTCTCTACTTAATCGTCGAAAACAAGAAGAAGACTCCCTCTAATATCACGAGAAAGAAGAGGGCTCCTCTACTCTACCCCTTAAGTGGGAGACTGGCAGGTCCTCTACCCCAGCAACTCAGAAGAGAGGCCCCTCTAACTTTTCGAGAAAGAAGAGAGCTCTGTTTATCTCTTTGTCGACAAGAAGAAAACTCCTGTCTTTTTTAGTCAGAGACGAGAGCTCCTGACCATCCCGTCCTCCCCCTCTTCAAAATATGGAAGAGAGCTTACGATCAAGAAGAAAGGATGGAATTCTTCCAAATTTCAAGCTTTGACAAGAAAAGTCTGGTCCTTCCCACGACCTCCAAAAGGGAATGAGAAGCTCTTTACCTCATCTTCTGAAACAAAAAGAGAGCTCACTCCAAGTTGTTCTTGGAAATAGAAGAGAGTTTCTTTCTAGCAGAGAGCTCCTTTACCTCTTGGCAAGTCGCCTTTTCCTGAAACAGATGGAAGCGACCTTGCTCATAGCAAGAGTAAAAGGGGACAGAGCTCCCCCAGCTTCCAAAAAGAAAAGCCCTCTACCTCATCTTCGACAAGAGGAGACTTCGAGCTTCTTCCAATCTGATGGTACAGAAGAGAGCTTCATCTTAACAAAGCAGGCGGGCCCCTCCAATTTGACGAAAAAGAAGAGAGCTCCTCCGCCTACCCCTCAGTCAGCAAAACAACTTCCTGCTTCACTCTCTTGGCAAGGGATAGAACAGAGCTCCTGACTATCTCCTCTTCCTCCTCAGAAGATGGAAGAGAGCTTACGCTCCAGAAGAAAGCATGGAGTTCCCCAGACCTGCAAAAAGAAAAGTCTGGTCCTCCCCCCCTCCTCAGCCTTCAAAAAAGAGAAGATGAATACCCTACTTCATGCTCCCATTCCAGTGGCTTGGAGAGACTTTCAGCTCTCTTCCATCGCAAACAGTGCCTGGCTCATCCCTTCATCTTTTCCATCGCAAGAAAAGTCCCTCTCCTGTTTTCTAGCACTGATGCTCTAGAAAACCTTGAGTGGCAAGGAGTGCCCCCATCATCAGTTTAAAGCGCTGATGCTATGAAAACTTCAATCGCAAGGAGTGCCCCCTTATCCCTTAATCAGTTCTGGCGATGGTGCTCTAGAAACCTGCCCCCTTCTCCCTTAATCCTTTCTAGCGATGGTTCTCTAGACAACCTTCAATCATAAGGAGTGTCTCTCATATCTTTTCTGCCCCTCAACCTGCTGTGCCTTGCCCCCATGCTCTGGTTCAGGTTCTCCAAAAAACAGACAAATCGCGAATCCCCTGGTCGGCAAGATTTGTAGCTTAA
Source organism: Symbiodinium sp. clade A Y106 (assembly GCA_003297005.1). Lineage (NCBI taxonomy): Eukaryota > Dinophyceae > Suessiales > Symbiodiniaceae > Symbiodinium > Symbiodinium sp. clade A. The sequence continues at coordinate 190,106 of BGNK01000890.1, forward strand.
GCATGCTTCAGCTTTCTTCCAAAGAGACGCAAACTCTGGTCCCTATCGTTTTTGGTTTACGTCCCTTCTCTATTGGAGAAGAACTGCAGCCAACAATCGTAGGGACCAAGGCTTGCGATTTGTCTCGTTGATTTTTTCGGTGAAGGAAGACAGGGAAAGAGGCCGGAGAATAGGTTAAAAACATGGTGTGCCATGTTTTGCTGAAACGCGGGACCACAGCATAGGCTAACAGAATGGGGCTTCTTTTGTCGATGAAAAAAGATGATATGGAAAGGGGCCACAGCATAGGTTAACAAAGTGGCGCGCCGTTTTTTGTGAAAAGAGGGGGACCGGGCCACAGCAAGCCCCTGCTCGGTTTTCGTGTGGTATTTACAGCACTTTGACACGGTCGCAGCCCGATCGCACCAAATTTTGACGCGCAAAGTTGCTAAACCCCTGCTCGGTTTTCGTGTGGTATTTACAGCACTTTGACAGGGTCGCAGCCCGATCGCACCAAATTTTGACACGCAAAGTTGCTAAACCCCTGCTCGGTTTTCGTGTGGTATTTACAGCACTTTGACAGGGTCACAGCCCGATCGCACCGAATTTTGACACGCAAAGTTGCTAAACCCCTGCTCGGTTTTCGTGTGGTATTTACAGCACTTTGACATGGTCGCAGCTCGATCGCACCAAATTTTGACACGCAAAGTTGCTAAACCCCTGCTCGGTTTTCGTGTGGTATTTACAGCACGTTTACAGGGTCGCAGCCCGATCGCACCAAATTTTGACAC
>BGNK01000891.1:3856-62671 GCA_003297005.1 Symbiodinium sp. clade A Y106
TGACGTGCAGCGGAGAAATTTTTGCCCCCCATCCCCCCATGGTCTCCTGTTATGTACTCTTATACTTCAACCAGAAACGGACGTCATGGTGTATTTTCCCCGCCCCCCACCCCTGTGGAACAGGATATCCCTCTGCTTCTGCGGCATCCCCTTCCCCCCCCACCGCGGTTTTGTGCTCTGCTTCCTGCGGTTTTGTGGTGTTCCAACTGTGCGTATCTATTTATTTATCTATCTACCTATCTATCTATCTATCTATCTATCCATATGTACGTGTATGTGCATATAGATACGTGCACATACGTGTATAGGCACATGGCATGCTTTGATTTTTAACCTATCCGTCTACAGTTACAGAAATAAATAAATAAACATATATGTATATTTAATGAGTGCTAACTTTTTCCGGAAGCATCTGGGATTTTCGGGCAAACATGCTCAGGAAACTGCGAGCGTTTTTTCAGGAATCTTCAACGGCATTTTTCAGACACATTTTTGGCAAAATACAAACATAAGGAACCGCGTTTTTCAGAAGCAACATGCCATATGAATTTAGAAGGCGCGTAGAAAGGCAGGGTGATTTTACGGGGGGAATTGGCAGCATGGCTTGGCTTGGCTTGGCTTGGCTTCCGCGGGGGTGGGGTTTGAGGGGTACAGGTACAGGTGACCGTTATGCATTTAGATGGCATCTTGAGATGTATGGCGACCCTGTGGGGCGATCTTGGCAGCAAGGCTTGTGAACCGCATATTTCAGAAACAACATGCCATATGCATTTATTTTGAAGGCGCGTTAGAAATGCATGGTGATTTTACGGGGGGAATTGGCAGCATGGCTCGGCTTGGCTTGGCTTGGCTTCCGCGGGGGTCCCCCCCATGCGGACTTCCCGATGTCTGTAAGTGTGACAGTATGTAGTGTGTGCGTCTGTACATGTACTTGTTGTTGCCTACTTCAATACATGTTGCCATATGCATTTAGAAGGCGCTTAGAAATGCATGGTGATTTTACGGGGNCTGTAAGTGTGACAGTATGTAGTGTGTGCGTCTGTACATGTACTTGTTGTTGCCTACTTCAATACATGTTGCCATATGCATTTAGAAGGCGCTTAGAAATGCATGGTGATTTTACGGGGGGAGTTGGCAGCATGGCTTGGCTTGGCTTGTCTACATGTGGGTGTGTATATATGTATGTATGCAGTCATGCTTGGGCTTTACTTCAATACATGTTGCCATATGCATGTAGAAGGCGCGTAGAAATGCATGGTGACTTTACGGGGGGAGTTGACAGCATGGTTTGGCTTGGCTTGGCTTGGCTTCCGCGGGGGTGGGGGGTTGAGGCGGACAGATACACGTATGCATTTAGATGGCATCTAGAAATGCATGGCCATGCTGTGGGGCGAGCTTGGCAAATGTTCCCGAACATGCCTTCCTNGAGGCGGACAGATACACGTATGCATTTAGATGGCATCTAGAAATGCATGGCCATGCTGTGGGGCGAGCTTGGCAAATGTTCCCGAACATGCCTTCCTAGTTTCTCGATTTTTGGCCAGCCTCTTGAAAAAACCGACGGTGATTCTTGAATTTCGGGCGTAGTTGCTTGAAGTTCCCCGCGCAGTTTCTGAGCATAGTTCCGCGAAATTCCCTGCACCCTATATATAATATACATGTTTAAACTGTAGGAGCATGTCCCTGTCTCTCTGTTTCTTTCTCTCTCGCTCTCTCTCTCTCTCTCTATCTTCCCCTTTCTATACATACACACACACGTATATACATACATATATGTCATATGTATTTATTCACACACACACACATATGTGTATATATATATATATATACACATGTATAGAGGTTTGTTTACGGGGAAGCCCTTGACGACTCCATGCCAAGGCCAGAGCCCAACGCGCCCGGCTCAGAATTCTGCAGCTCTACTCTGTGGTTTGGGGGTGCTAGGGACAAGGTGCATGGTCTGGTCTAGAGTGTTATATCACACACAGCTGGGACGCCCTGGCTCAGCGCGGTCTGGTCCAGAGTTTTATAATTCGTACTTACAGCGTTTGGTTTGAGAGATTCCAGGCCTTTGGTTTCGCGCTTGAGGTTTACGACTTGGCGGTCTAGATAGCTCCAATAGGGATAAGGTGAGGTTTTGGGTTGTATAGTTCAGGCGCACCATTAGCATGTCTCCAATAGATAGATATGATAAGGGAAAACTGCGAAGCCCGGGGTAGCGTATTTGAGTATTAACTGGGGAGCCCGGGTATCAAAAAAAAAACCTTGGGCGGATGTCTTTAGATTCGTAAAGGGCTGGAGTTTGGCTTTGGGTCATCTTGCGCCGCGACTCAGTGTATGATTTTCGGCCGATTGCATGTGAGTATGCTCATAATCACTTGCCCCGGCTCCCAGGGAAGACTTCCCCTGTGTTTCGAAGGATGTTCTTTGATCGAAGAACCCCGAAGCTCCTCTCTTGAACCCCTAACCCCTGAGCCTCAGGCCTTCCGGTGATTCCAAGTCACGGGAGCCGTAGGAGTAGGGGGAGTAGGAGAGTAGGATGAGGTAGGAGGCGGGATGCCAATCAAATTTTTTTCCCAATCAACATTTTTTCTCCAATCAAAAAAAACTTTTTTACAATCAAAAAAAAACTTTTCCCTTCTCATTAGAAAAGAAGGAAGGAAGGCAGGCAGGCAGAAAGGAAAGAAGGAAGGCGGAGAGAGCGGAAGGAAGGCAGGCAGGCAGGCAGGCAGGAAGGAAGGAAGGAAGGAAGGAAAAAGGAAGGAAGGAAGGAAAAAAGGAAGGAAGGAAGGAAAGAAGGAAGGAAAGAAGGAAGCAAGGAAAGGAAGGAAAGGAAGGAAGGCCACCACCACCACCACCACCACCACCACCACCGCGACTACTACTACTACTACAACTACTACTACTACTACTACTACTACTAGTACTCCTACTACTACTACTAGTACTACTACTACTAGTACTACTACTACTAGTACTACTACTACTACTATTACTACTGTTGATGATATAAATCCTGCATTAACTTAAGGACCCTAAACTATGGGAATTATGGTATATTCCTTATTATGGGTAATGCAGGATTTATATTATCAACCGTACTGCTACCAGTNTCCTGCATTAACTTAAGGACCCTAAACTATGGGAATTATGGTATATTCCTTATTATGGGTAATGCAGGATTTATATTATCAACCGTACTGCTACCAGTACCACTACCACTACCACTACCGCTACCACTACCACTACTACTACTACTACCACTACTATTACTGCTACTACTACTACTACTACTATTACTATTACTGCTGCCATGACTAAAGCCAGTACAGCTAGTGCTGCTACGACGACGACGACTACTACTACTACTACGACTACTACTCTTACTACCGCCATTACTAGAGCCAGTACAGCCAGTGCTACTACTAGTATTCCTACTCCTGCTCCTACTACTACTACTACTACTACCACTACGACGACGACTACTACTACTACTACTACTACCTCCGACAACGACGACGACTACTACCACTGTTACTACTACTTTGACTAATTCTACTTTTATCACTATTAGCANTACTACCTCCGACAACGACGACGACTACTACCACTGTTACTACTACTTTGACTAATTCTACTTTTATCACTATTAGCACAAATAGTACTACTACCTCTACTACTACTACTACGACTACTGCTACTGCTACCACCACTATTATTATTATTACTACTACTATTACTACTGTTACTACTACTACTACGACGACGACGACTACTACTACTACGACAACTACGACTACGACTACTACTGAAAGATTTTTTTGATGGGGACGAAATCTCCGGATGCTCCTAGGCTTGCCTGTAAACTGGTAGAGAAAGTTTTTTTGATGGGGAAAAAGTTTTTTGATTGGCTAAAAAAGTTGTTTTGATTTTTGCGGAAAGTTTTTTTTGATTGAAAAAAGCTTTTTTTTGATGGGTTTCCCGGAGGCGTGGAGGCATAGGAGCAGGAATAGGAATAAGCAGAATAGGAATAGTAGAAGTCGTCCTCCATCACAACAGTAGTGGGCATCATAGTCGTCCTCGCAGCAGCAGCGGACAAATACCGCCACTCCTACGGCTCCAGTAAGTACTACTAGGGCGAGTACCACTGCCGCTTCCGCTACCACTGCTCAGTGCCGCTACTACGACCACCACCACCGCCGCCGAACTGGTACTGTTGTCATGGCGGTCTGTGCATCTTGCCGTCGGGGCGCGCGTTTTCAGGTGATGTGGCCGCATCCAACTTTGCACGACCATCGTTCCCGGCCCTTCGTGCGGCCTAGGTGGTCGGGCTGAGCGTTGAACAATGCCGGGTGTTTTTCCAACATGGGATGCGGGGTTCAGGCTGAAAGCAATCAGGGAGTTGCCAGGGAGCCACAGCATCCCTGGGAGCTTTAGATTGCAGGTTTGGGGAGTCTGGAGTGTGCAAAGCGTAGGTGTAGTCTTGTCCGGGCAAAACTTTAGACTTAGAGGCTGTGAATGAAGGCTTCTCGATTGTGTGACTGCCGTGGAGGTGGTGGTGATGGTTCGGTGCTGCAGCGCATCATGCATTTACCTTAAACTCTAGATCCTAAACCCTGCAAAATCCGAAACGGGGCGAGTGTTGGACTCTGATGCGACGAGAATGCACTTGAGAGACCAAGGGTTGTTAGATGTAGACTTGTTCTCTTGCTTGAAATGCCCAAATCCTAAAACAAGGGTTTGGGGTTTCGGTTTTAGGGCCGAAAATACAACCCGATGCCCCTGCATTGCACTTCAAGCCATCCTAAACCCTCAACTGCTCCGGTGAGGACTGCGCCTGGCGAGGAGTCCGAGTCTGGTCGGATCCTTAGGGTATCAGACTAAAATAGGGGGGGGGGCCCTGAATAGGGGTTAGGGTTTAGGATTTAGGGGGGGGGTAGGGTTTGGGGCAAGAGCCCAGCTGCAAAAGGGCTGGTGATACTGGGGTGCCTTGTAAGTTTTGTTCTACAACTTACCCGGAAACCTGTTTGCTGGGGCCCCTGCATTACCAAGGTTTGGGTCTGTTTCGGGTTAGGGCTCACAGATCAAGATCCAGTTGAGGAGTTTAGGGTTCGGGATTCGTGTATAATGTTGGGGCTAAATAATTACAGTTTTTCCTCCCGAAAGGTATAGCCATATCTTCCGACCTCGCTACGGCATTACGGCTCAAGCCATACTGCGGGGAAGCGAAACCGTACCGCAAACGACCGCAACCATGTTCCTTGTACAGCTGCTGCTCTTGGCCGCGATTGGAGCTGGGCAGCAAGAAAAGCAAGACCAATGCCAAGCCGAAGACTGCGCAGAAACGCTCCTCGTCCAGTTGTCGCTGAGCACACAGCCCAGGGAGCCCCCGGCAGCCTCCAAGGAGCGCGACTTGGTGTTCACACACGTGCCATACAACTTCGGCCACACGATTGAGCAGGTAGCCTTCGCAGGCAGCGGGAACATGGGGGTCTACGCCTCCGCGCAGATCATCGTCGATGGCTCGCCGCTGCCGGTGGAGACGAAATTCGACATGCTCCAGGCTTCGATGCAGCCACAGGGAGAAATCTGGGGACATATGAACCCAGCGCTACATGGCATTTCCAACGTAACAGGCTGTCCGCTCTACTACACGCCTCCAAAGCATTGGCCAAAGGATCTTGCTGATTGGTACTTTGCAGGGAAACAGACTTTCGGTGTGCTCCGAGACCCTTATGAGCGTCTGGTGGCCCAGTTTCGAGGAAATATTCCTGGATATGGAGGAGCGTTTCTAGGTTTTTCCGAGTAGTAACCTTTTACCGTTTCTATTGAGTAGTCAGAAGCAGGGCGCGTCTTGTTAGAGGAGATGGGGAACCAAGGTTTCCAAACCACGATGCTTGCGATGTGGATGCAGCTGTCAGGAAGATGCTGCAACGGTACATGGCTGGTGATGCATCCAGGCGGTTGTTGATCATAACTCTCGATTGTAGCATGGCGTGTAGTCAAGGCATGCAACAACAGCCGAGGTCTATGCCGAGGACTGTACCTACGTTCCGCAGGCAGAATACTTTGACCCTCCCCACGGCATAACGGTGCCTGTGGACAACCGTATCTTTCCTACATCTGCCAATGATGTGCTGGCGGAGCACGGGTACACAAACATGAACATTGCCACTGGCGACATCATGCATGTTAGCGGATGCCCGGAACCTAGGCCCCACAGCGGTGCCCTTTTACACTTCTGTTTTGGGATTGCGGACTCAAAGTAGGAAAAAGGGCACCCTTCTGATTAAGGGATGTCGTGGAACCAAGGAGGTGTGGCCCGGAGATTTAAGCTGCGACACTAAGAAGCTCATTCGAGAGGTGTATGCACGCGATTTCGAGCTCCTGTGCAAGCACTTTGGGTATTGTGATGCCGGTGAGAACGTGTGTTTGACAGAGGTTCCGGAGATGTGTCCGAGCAACATGTCTCAGAAGATAGCAAGCGCTACCTACTGCGCATAGGTGTGGAGGATGATAGATGCACACAACAGGCAGTCTTGCCACATGTTCAGACAGTACTACAGGCATTCGCCGGCCCTTGGTCCAAAAAAAAGGCATGCGCCGGCAGGTTGAGTCGTCCGAAATGCGCCGATTAAGGGCACTGGGGAATACATAGTTGGGCATGGGGGTGTACAATAGTTGCCGTGTATTCACGATTTTTCAGAGAAGGCTTTACGGGCTAACCCAGGTAAGAAGTCGTGACCCTCGAGTCTTTGTCTGGAGCTGTCCGAACTGTGACAGTCTGAACCTGAAGTTGCATAGCTCAGGAGTTTAATGGCACGAGTTAGGATAAGTAAGGTCCACAGAGCGAGAGAGCATCGCTCTTATAGTAAGGGCTCATAGGAGCCCCTAATTTTCGAGAACTTCCTAGAGTCGGGGATCTTTTGGTGGTTCCTTATTATAATTCTAGTTTAATGGGCCCCAAAACCCTATTTTCACTACAGCATTGGAAGCCTTAAGGCCTTAAGGTTAGGCCCCCAAAGCCTTAATATAGAGGTCTGCAAGACTGGTAGAATCATTTTAATGCCAGCATGTCGTGGCCTTTCAGGTGATCCGGAGGCCGACGACCGCAGGCTGAAAGAGAACCGCCGCAGGCCGGCCTTCTGATCTCAAATAAAGGGTCTGATTAATCAGTGACTAGTAACTTCATGCTGTTCCTTCGGGTTCCTGAATGGAACGGAACAATGCTATTACCTTCTGCCCCAAAACCCCATTTGTTTCTGTTGCGGCGCCTATATGCTCAAGGCTGTTGGAAACGGGAGGTTTCAGGATTCTGTCGGGGTGCTATGGGGTACTATGAGGGTTCTCTAAGCGGTCTGGCTTTAGGGTCAGAAAGGGTCATTATAATTAGGGTTCAACCAAGGTTGCTGGGAGATTTGCTAAGAAAGTATGAGGGTTACAAAGGTTCTGTAAGGGGCTTGCTTGGTGATCTGGCTAGACTTGAGCCCAGTAGTGAAAAGGGCTCAGGGTACTTCAGGGGTTTAAGGCCGTTTAGGCTTTTGGGTTTCAGACTCAAAAAAAGCTTATTTGAGGGTCTTGGGGTTTCAAGGCTGGGTTTGGGAGTTCAGCTTTTGTTCTCGCTGTAGGGTTGCGGGGCTTTGGGGGAGGGGGGATTCTTGAAAGCTTGTGTACAGTATTTTTCGGAAAGGAGGGGAGGCCGGTGCTTGTGTGTTCAGGGACCATGGGTGGGTCAATGCTCCAAAGTTTCAACCGCCAGGCCTGTTGGGAAGGGTTCTTGTATCGGGCTTTGGCGTTTGATCTTTCCTTCCTGATGCTTCGGGACGTTAGGATCGTTAGGATCGAGGGGATTGGCGAAGGATAGCGGCTCTGTTCTTCTACTGAATTCGGGCTAGGGCTCGGATCAAGACCCTAAACCCGAAACCCTAACCCCTAAACCTGCCATCGCAGACCTTGCCAGGCTTGTCCGAGTGTGAGTGTCAAAAAAACCTGCCATCCGAAACCCTCTGCCCTGGCGGCTCTTGCTTAGGGCACCAGTAGGTTCAGCAGATCTGAAGGTGGTTCTGCCCTAAAGCCATGGCGAAGCTCTCCGCACTGTGAACTAAAGCTCCGGAAAGGAGTGTCAGAGAATTCTTGGCTGCTACGCAGAGACTCCGAACGCCTGAGCTATGTCTCGAAGTATTCATCAGCGGTTGGTTTTCTATGTCCCTTAGAAGGCGACCTGCAAGTAGGGTGTTTTGAGTTCCTGAGTGATGCAATGCGAGCTGCTCAAAAAGCAGCCCCACAACCCGAAAGCCGCCTTCAAACCTACAAGTTCCTGTAATGTAGAAGCCTAAATAATAAATAATTACCAATATTTTTCCTTAGGGTTCTTCATTATAAGCCCCAAACCTTATTCTAACTATTCAAGCCCCTACATTAAGTTACCACTTGCGACTCTCCACAAGCAAGATTCCTGCCATGCTTGGCGAATAAGAGTCGAAAGCCACTAGATGGGCTTCTCAGGGATCCCTGTTAATTCAGGATCCCGACTCTTACTCTAACTTACGGAGCATGCTCCCGTTTATTTGGGATGCATACCATAAATTACTCTAACTTCAGGAATATATATATATATATATATACACATACACCTACACGTGCACATGCACATGCACATACATCTACGTCTACATCTACGTGTACATGTACGTGTACATACCCTGTATTTTCCGGTAGATGAAGGCAGAAAAGGGGAGCATTTTGGGAAGCCTGGCCTGGGCGTTGAGGGTTCCCGGAATGTCTCAGCTGCCAGGCTCGAGGCGCTCTGGAAACTGAGCTCCTTGGCTCAGACAATAAGGGAGTTTCCGAAAAGTAGGGGGTACCTTATTGGGTTACTATAAGGAATGGTGTCCAGAGCGAGGTCGTTCGAACTCGTAGGTTTGAAAGTTTGGAGGTTGAAGTTTGAAAGTTTCAATCTTGGAACGCTTGAAGGCTCGAAAAGTGCTGGAGTTCGAAAGTTTGTGCACCTTGGTATGCACAAGCTAGCCGGCGTCAAACTTCGAACTTTTCAAGCTCGAAACTTTCAAACTTTCAATCTCTCTAACTCTCGAACTTTCGAGCTCGACTGGCTGCTTCAAACTCAAACTTCAAACGTTTGCCGCGGTCGAGTTCGATCGGCCTTCGAAGTTTTTGAGTTTGAGACTTTGAAAGTTTGCACTTTCGAAGATTCGACGGTTTCAAACTTTGAAAATTCGAAAGTTTGAAAGTTCGAAAGTTTGAAAGTTCGCAAGTTTGAAGGTTTGGAGTTTGAAAGGTTGGCTTGAAGATTCGATCTGCGGCTTGTGGCTGAGGTCGTGAATTTGAGAGTTCGAAGGTTCCAAACTTCGAAATTTTTCAACTTCGAGGCTTTGAATGTCTCAGAGATCGAAAGTTTGAAAGGGATGAAAGTTCAGAAAGTTTGCAAAGTTTGAAGGTTTGAAACGCGTCGAGATGGAAAGTTCGAAAGTCCGCCGAGTTTCGAGCTCGAAAGTTTGAGAGTTTGAAAGTTCAAGATTCAAAAGTTTCAGATTTTGAAGGGCCGGACATGCGGTCACGTGTATGGATGTTGTTCGCAAGCTCAGTTTTACATCTTTACCACGCCTTCTCTTCTGGCGATTCCGGTTCACCGTATATCTTAAGCATCCACCCTCATTTGGCGATTCCTGTCATCATAGCGCAACACCATATATCTTAATCACGCCCCCCATTTGGCGATTCCGGCACAGCGTATATCTTAGACACACTCCTTCAGTTGGCGATCTTAAATGCACCCCCTCATTTAGCATTTTCGGTTCATCGCATTACGCTTCCTCATTTGGTGCTTTCGGTTAGTTGTATATCTTAAACACGCCTTCTCTTTTGGCGATTCCGGTTCACCGAATATCTCAAGCACGCCCCTTCGTTTGGTGATTTCGGTTCATCACATATATCTTAGACACGCTCCCTCATTTGGCGGTTCCGAACATCATACCAGTTCGCCATATATCTTAAACACACCGGCTCAGCAGGCAGTAGTAGTAGTAGTCGTCGTCGTCGTAGTAGTTTGTTTCGGGCATTGGCGTGTGTCTATTGGGAGATCACACAGGACAGGCGGTACGGTTTATTGCGGGCATCGTCGTGTGTATGATGTCAGATGCAGATCACACATCACAGGGGGCACGATTTCTTACTGGCATCGGCCTGTGTAGATTGCGAGATCACACATCACAGCGGATACGATTTGTTGCTGGCATCGGCATGTGTCTGTTGTGAGATCACACATCATAGGGGGCGCGATCTGTTACGGAAATCGGCGTGTGTATGTTGTTAGCACTTGACAGGGTGTACGATTTGATACGAGCAGTGGCGTGTGCATGTTGGCGTTACCGAGCCTAGGCCCTAAAATGAGGACGTCAACATGGTTTCAAACTCAATCATTGGAGAGTTTGAAAATTTAAAAAGCTTGGAGAATGAAGAGTTTGAAGTTTGAAAGTTCGAGAGTTTCGAGTTTGAAAGTGGGCGCGAGTTGGGAGTTTGAAAGTTTGTATGGGAATCCAGCTTGGAAGTTTGAAGCCGCGGCAACGCTTTGCGCGAGGGAGCTAAGTGACCTACCTTTGGTTAGTAGGGAATGGAAGAATGGTAGTAATAGTAGCTATAGTTGTACCCCATTCTTCCATTCCCTACTAACCAACGGTAAGGTGAAGGACCGCTGGAGAACGCGCAGGGGTTCACGGAGCAGCCCTCAGGCTCGAGTCGAAATTTTGAGAGCTTGGAGTTTGAAAGTTTGAAACCAGGAAGTTTGAAAGCTCGAAAGGTTCAAAGATTGAAAGCTCGAAAAGTTTCAATCTTTGGGGGGTTGAAGATTTGAAATTTTCAAGCTTCGAAAGATTGAAACTTTGAGAGATGTGGAGTTCGAATGTTTGACATTTTCAAATTTTGAGAGTTTGGGAGTTTGAACGTTTGTAAGTTGGAAGAGTTTGAAGATTGAATGCATTGAAAACGTTCAAACTCTCAAAAATTCGAGTTCGAAAAACCCCACTCGTGACACCTCTCTTTCGATAAGGGTACTATAAAGGTTCCTTTAAGGGCCTCTATAAGGGTTTAGAGTTTCCGAAAAGTAGGGGGTACCTTAGTTTGGGGTCCTTATGATAAGGATCCTACTATTTAGGGTGCCATATTAGGGTCCCGTATTCTCGGAAACTCCCAATAGGGTTTAAGGTTTAAGGTATAGGGTTTGGAGGCACTTCGGAGAGACCTGGTTCAAAAGTGTTTGGGGTTTCAGGTTTAGGCGAAGTGCGAAGCCGGCTGCAAAAAAAAGTCTAAGAGGGTTCAGGGTTAAGGGGACGCCAGCTTTTGTGGCGTTATATCTGTATGTGGGTAGTTCTCTGAAGTACGACCCCTTTTCGGGTCCCTAATTTAGAGAACTGCCCATGTGCTTTCGTAGATAGCGGCCAAAATACATATGCTAGAGCATGGCATTGGTTGCTGGCATCTAACCAGTCCATGGCTGCAGTGCCTGGGCACCTCTAAACCCTAAACCCCCAAAAGTACCCCTGTAGACCCTAAAACCAAGAAGCAAAACCAGGGGAAAGGGCGGTTTGTTCGTGTTTCTTTTTTGCGGGCGTTCAGGGCTCGTGAGTCTACTATATAATCCCCAATAGTAGCCCCCATAATCCATTCCCCCATTCCCTACTGAGAACCAGGCAGTCAACCCTAGACTCTAAACCCTATAGATCCCTGATAGATCCCTTAAAGGAACCCTTAAGGATCCATTATCCCCTAATTAAGAACCAGACAGCTTAGGAGCCCCGAGCCGGAGGACACTTCTTCCTTTTCAGTGCGCTGACTGTAGTAGGGTTTAGGGTCTAGGGTTTTTTTTGCCGATTCCCAGCTAATGCCGGATTTGAGCCTGGGTTCAACAGGGTTCAGGGTTTAGAGTTTAGAGTTTGTTTCGGAAGGAGTCTTTGCCGAAGCTCAATTTAGAATACACACGTGCAAACCGAATGAACTCGGTGAGTTTGGGAGAGATGTACTAGCAAATTCCATGAGCACCTAGTTTGGAACATTTGTCATGTACAGAACAGGGGTTGGCTGAGGCAACTCGCACGGTATAAGCTGGGACGAGCTGGATGCTGCTTTCGTGGGCGGGCCCAGAGATTGCATGTCAAAGCTTGCTGGTAGAGGGTAGTACGAGGTTCGGGGCGGAGAGGGTTAACTAGCGGTTGAGGGCACCATGTGCCCAGAAGGATCTGCATTCCCAGCCCAATACTCGTGGCTTGGGGTCTCGGTACAGCAACTACTGCAGGTGCAGCCGACGGATGTTAAAGATTTCTTTTTGCTGGGCACCTCTGAAACAAAAAACCTTAAACCCGAAACCCTTGGGCACGAGCTGGAGTGCACAGTCCGCCTAAGCTTGGTGGATCGGATCTCGCCTGGCAGTCAAGTTTGAGCGCCGGAACCCTATAAATAGAATCATGGTAACACCAACGCCAATAATTATTTTACTTCGAACATCCCCACCCTACCAGGCAGTCTCATTTTTAGTCTGTGGGGTTGGGCACTCCAGGTAGTCTCACGGTAGTCTGTGGGGGTGGGCACTCATGATAGTCTGTGAAGTTGGGCACTACGGGCAGTCTCACGGTAGTCTGTGAAGTTGGGCATTCCAGGGAGTCTCACGGTAGTCTGTGGGGTTGGGCACTCCAGGGAGTCTCACGGTAGTCTGTTGGGATTGGGCACTCCAGGGAGTCTCACGGTAGTCTGTGGGGTTGGGCACTCCAGGAGGTAGTCTCAGCGGGCGAGGAGTAATAGCTGACTTTAAAATATAACAACCCCACACCGAGGGTGGGGAAATAATAATAGTACTACCACTACTACTACTACTACTACTCCTGCTACTACTGCTACTGCTACTGCTGCTACCACTCCTACCACTACCACTACCAGTACCAGTACCAGTACCAGTACTGGTACTGGTACTGGTACTACTACGAATAGTAGTAGAAATATAGCTGAATCCTACGGCTTAACTCCTCAGGACAAAAGCAAAAGCCTTTGTGAGAGGGCTCAGAAGCTGACAGGTCCTACTGTAGGAACCTGGTTAAGAAACCTTGGGCCTTTAGGGGGCTTTAGGGCTTAGGGTATTAGTGATTGTGGTCAAGTGTTCGTCCTGGCGGAGTCGCAGCAGGCCAGTTGCAAAAGGGTTCCTTATATGAATCCTACTGGTTTAGGGGTTATAGGCCCAGGGTTTCTCAATCAGGTTCCTACATTACCCGGTGAGTGATGCACTTCTTTGTAAGGGCCTTCGCACTACTGCACCTTACGCATCCCTACGCACCACCGATGCAAGGCCGATGTCCTAGTCGAATTGTACTGGAGTTCATAGTATAGGGGGCGGGTTTGGCGTGATTCAGGTCTGTATTATCCCCTCAAACCACCCTAAAACCCTAAACCTTGAGATCTCAGTGAGAGTGACAGCCCTTTAGTTAGGTTGCACCCGTATGGGATGGTGTGGTCTTGCTGTCAAAACTTTCGGTAGTGCAGTTTCGCAGCGTGTTAGCAGGCCTCGAACCATATGCTTCGCCTGGCTTGTCCGAGTGTGAGCGCCGAAACCATAAACTTCAAAAACCCCAAACTCTCACCCTCGTCAACTGCAGAATGTAGTTGGAAGAACCGAAGCACCTAAGTCTCTCTACAGACCTCGCCTGGTATTGCCGAGTGTGGGCGTCAAAAAACCCGCAAACCCCAAACCTTTGAGTGGGCTCTTTGCGGTCCATGAGGTCGCCTTTGCCAAGTCTGGCAAACAGCGGCATGCGCAGTGGCCACGCCCACAGCATCGGAAGTCCACTCGTAAGGTTCGGCTTAGTTACGAAACACCCAAGGAAGCCATGATGTAAAGGAGCCTCAAAGAACGAGGGAACCAGATCTTTGTGCTCATAGTGTGGAAGAATCTGCCCCCCAAAGCCTATGACGTCTCATCCGACTCGTTGAAGCAGTGATGCTTCAAGACACTGCAGCTGACATTTCGGTCATGGAGCAACTCACTGAACAAAGAAGGTCCAGGGCTTGAGACCATCAGCAGAACCCGATGCAAAATATCACAGACCCGAAGCCGTAGTTGCGGCTTATGTGCAACAAAAAGGTTCTAGGAATGTCGAAGCTTTCAGCCCCTGCCGAAAAGGCCGCGGCCGCTCCAATAAAGACCCTACCCAACATCAACATCGCAAAGCCCCTACGCCCCAACGACTTTGAAGTAAGCCGGAAAGAGAACCTGACATCATCCGAAGCCTGCCGAGGTCCCGGGCCCCAGCCGCGGACATCAAAAAGTTCAAGCAGGAACTCGAGGCTAGGCTTTGGGGCTTTGCAAGACTCAGGCTTCCTACTGAGAGGCACTCTGAGTGTTATCGAAGGGTTACAATAGGCAGAGTTCCTATAAGGGTGGCTGTCAGGCGTACTATCGGGTGTCTTTCAGGATTCCTCTGCAACCTCCTCAGGCTCAACGGTTCTGTAAGGAAAACTTAAGGTTCAGGGTCTAGGGTTGCAGTTATTCAGTTTAGGTAAGGTCGCCGTATTGGGTGTGGGTGCGGGGTTTAAGCTTGGGTTTAAGCTTGGGCTAGCGATGAAGAAAGACCTTGAACCCCAAACTCAAACGAAGAAGCGCACTTAGAGGACCGAGGGCGACTTTTAAGCAGGGTTGTCTGTGCTGCTAAGACCCTAGAATGAAAGGGCCACGCTGCACTGCCTGCCGGGAGCCGGGAGTTTCCATCACCAAATCCAACACAGCTCGGCAATGTGCCAAACCCCCCGGCAATGTACTAAACCCCCCAGGCTGTTTAAACGACATATTAAGATTTGTTTGAAGGTGTTTCCTTACATCGCTTTGCATTGCTTTAATACAATCGTGCGTGCATACCCGCTACCTGCAGGCAGCCAGACGGACAGACAGACAGACAGAGGTATACCAGCGCGTGCAGAGCAGCGGTATGCTAATTTGTACGTATGTACAGGTGTACGTTTGTGCGTTTGTCTGTCTGTCTTCCTGCAAGTGCGTTTTGTCTGTCACTGTCCTCAACCCTGGCCTGACTTCGTCGAGAGTGCTAAAAAAGTTGCACCTGTGATACAAGCAGAGGTCCATGCTCCAGATCCGTTATCGTTTATAACTGCTAGTACTGTGCTTTTGTCGTTTTTTTGGATTAGGTTTGTCAATATGACTGGTAGCGAAATCTAGGATCCCTACAATCTGTATGGGATAGGGATAGGGTATCTAGAGTCTAAAATTAATGTAAATTACCATTAATCTAGAATCCCTACAATGTTTATGGGATAGGGCATCTAGAGGCTCCGATGATGGCTATGTCGACTTTGCAGGTTTAGCGCTTAGTCTTTGAAAGGGCCTTAGGTGTTCAGTTTAGGGCTTGTATCAGCGAATATTTCGCTCATCATGATGGTGATGGCTTTGAGCCGCATCCCTGTTATGATCATGGTTGTGATGGGAAATTGTGGTGGCAGTTGGTGGTGGCTGTAGCTGTGGTGATGACTGGTCCAGACGGCTCCGACACCCATACGATGGGTCTTGAGTCGGTCTTGAGTCTGTAGCACTCAGGTTGACGAAGAACCGTTTTGCAGAGCAAGTGCACCCCGTCGAGCCGCCCTGCGGAGGGCGGTTCCTAGACGTCCTCCGAACGAAGGGAGAAGGTGTCGCCGCAAAGTGCTACGACATAAACCCGACCAGCCTCACAGACATGGGAGGAGACGTTTCCGCACAGCCACAGACCCCGAAGCCTTCCCTTTAACTTTAGTAGCCGACTGCGAACCGTGAGACCTCGTTTGGCATGTCAGAGCGTAAACCCTGAATCGCAGGCACTGGACCCCAAGAACCTGCTGGCCGGGCGCTCGTATTTACGGACATGTGCTTCCAGCTGAGACAGGATGGAACTTAGGGTTATCCCTTGCAACCTTAGGCCTTTGTTGAGTGAATGTTTTGCGATTGGGCCATTGGGAGTTGGCTACTCAAACTCATCACGTTTCAGCATCAGTTCTCGTCTGTGCTAGGATGTCCACATGACTGGACCCTGTAAACCCTGAACCTCTGCGCTTTGAGCCGGCGCCCCCCGAGTCAGGGCAGCATTGGGGCAAACTTTTGCTTCTGGAGTTTTCTGAGATTCGAATTGTGGCACCTGCACATGACGCGCACAGGGTGATATGTATAAGTTTGTATGTATATATACATATATATATACACAAGCACACACGCACACACACACTGTTTGTAGCATTGGTTGTCTGTGTGTATGCACATATTTTCCGATCCATCATGTATGCACGTGTGTAGGTAGGTATCTATGCATGCAAGCTCTCACAGGGTAGATAGCACAGTGCCTCTGGTACGGCCCCAGACGAGCACGCTCTGAGGCCAGAGGTGTCATCCGTGCCGGTGACTTCGCTGCAGCTTAGTGTTCGGAGAAGGGTTTTAACCTAGTAGTAGAGTAGGTAACCTTTAACTTTGGGGGTAGTACAATCCCTATATAATCCTTATGTTATGAAAAAGGTTAGCCTTTGGTTCCCCATGATACCCGACAAGTAGGGGTTTTTAATAGTGTTTTTTCATGGTGGGTCCGGGACCCTTGGAGGCTGAGGCTTTCGTTGTTCGGGTTGTGGACCCTCGCAGCGGAACTTAGGGTTTAGGGTTTAGGGTTCCTTTAAAGGATACTATGAGGGTTCCTTTAAGGGATCTATAGCGGTGTGTGGAAGGATGACTCGCCTGGCTGGGGGATAGGTAACCTTCAGAGGATTCACCATCTTACCTTGTATTCCAAGCCGGATGAGGTCTTTGGTGGGGATTTCTTTGGAGCGGTGTCCTACCATTCCGCAGCAAGGTGGAACGTTCAATCGCCCAAATAGTAGCGTAAACAAGCGAAGTTGCGAAGAGACTTTCTACAAAATTAGGAGGGGAGGTCTAGGCTCATGTCTGCGAGGTGCCGAAAGGGTTTAGAGTTTGCCGACCTGTGTCCTAAGGAGTGAGGAGCCCGACTAGAGCCTCCGAGTTGAGGAGTCGCAGAGGAGTTTCCCGATGACCTTTCGTGAAGCAGCAGATAAGAGTTGAGACCTTCGAGTCTGAGGCCTCAACGAAGTGACCCCCAGGCTTGAATGAATGGTCTTTATGGTCTTAGGGGTTTTTAGGGTTTTTGGGGGTCCGACACTAAGAGCCTAGCTGCAAAAGGGTTTGGGGTCATATGGTCGCCGGCAAAGCCGGAACAGAATCCTGGAACCCCGTTCCTGCGAACCTCACCGCACTCTCAGCCCGAAACCTTCAACCTACATTGTAGAACCCTCATAGCATCCCTTATAGTAGCGCTTATAGACACCTTTAAAGGAACCCTTAAAGGAGCCCCTGTGCTCGCTCCAAGGCAAGGAATACGGGCACCCAGTGCCTATCGCAGGGCACATGAAGCGCTTCTGTGAGGCTTCGAACAGGGGTTTCAGGCTTCATGGGGTTGGGTTCTATGGCATAGGCGCCTTACTAGTTACCTATACTATTTTGGGGGTTCCTTCAAAGGGTTCCTTAAAGGGGTCTGTAAGGGGTGTCTTCCTTAGCTTGCCTCGTGAAAAAACCCAGGTATGCACGCACACTTATGCCCTACACACGAACCCCTAAACCCCTAAACCCCTTGGTGAAATTTTCGCCTGCGCTCCGATGACTGCAAAGCCTCATTGGACCTCGCTGAACTGGTCGTTTGTTCTGGTTCCAGTGCAAGCTCCTGGGCTACGTTGTTGTGCTCAGCATCGAAGCCACTCTGCTTTCAGGATTCCTGCGGTGATCGATTGCATCACGCTGTAGATGGGTCATGATTTTGTCCTGTCTCGACAGCACTTTGACTGGATACAGCCGTTGCGGACCATGGTCTACCTCTGGATGCAATGATGTGAACCTTTTTCTGGCTGGTTGAGCCGTTTGGACTCTGTGCTAAGGCTGCACATCCTGGTTGATGCAATTGCAGTATTCTTGAAGTACAGTCAATGATGACCGCAGCAAACAACAAAACACTCTGGCTATTACACGGAACAGTGGGGCATGACTCCCCTTATTCTGAGAAAGGCAGCAGGCTGCTCCTTCGAGAGTTTGTAGCGCCGACCGACGATTGCTGAAACCGATTTCTGCAGGCAATTGATGTGCAATTCGTAATTCATCTGGCAGGGTGGTATACATGCCAGTATAGAGTCTCTGCAACATGTGATGACAGCTGCGTGCTACTGATACTGCTGGTTGATGACACACAACATGCAGATATGTCACGCTCTGTGACAGATAGCTTTGGGGCAAGATGGTTGAGAGTCCTTGAACTGAGTCGTCAGTCGAGAAGCCCAGCTGAATAGCACACCGAACAGCACGTTTGGTTGAGACAAGCTGATCTTTTGCACTGCGTGATGCAGTTTTTCGCTGCCTGGACATCAAAGCTGCCAGGAAGTGCGAATGAAACTACAAATTAGCTGCCGGCAGAGCAGCTCAGTCAACGATTACTTCGAAGTTACCCTGCAATGCGGGCTCGTCCTTGCTAGGTAGGAGGGAAAAAACCCCTAAACCCTGAAGCTTTACACACGAAACCCCAGGCTCCCCACCTAAACCCGTTAAGAGGAAAAGAGATGAACTCGACTCCAAGCGGGAGGATCTAGAAAGTAGATCCCCTAATTTGGGGCCCTGTGCTACTAAGGGTACTTTATAGGAGCCCCCCATTGAGGGATCTACTCTGGGTATGGAACCCCATGAGGCCTAAGCCCTGAATCCTTCAAGCCCGGTAAAATCCTAAAGTTTCAGGGTTTAGGGATTTAGGGTTTCACTAAGAATTTAAAGGGGGTTTAGGGTTTAGGGAACTTCAGGGTTCATGCGATATGGGATTCGGGGCAGATTTGGTGACGTTCGCGGTTTAAGGGCCCTTGGATGGAGGGCTTGAGGGTCGCGGGTTGTTCTAAATGAGGGTTCCGTTTCAGGAGCCCTAAACTGCGTCATGCTTGTAAATATGACATGCCCTATTGAGGTTTAGGGTTTAGGTATTGATACTTTTAAATCATAAACCCTGAACCCTGAACCCAACCCTCCTTATTAAGTTTAAGTGGAGGCCAATGTAGAACATTCCTTCTCAGGATCTGCGCTCAGGGCTCCAGCGATGTTTGTGTCTTCTTTGGCGGTGTTGGGCTTTAGGGTTTAGGGTTTAAGTTTAAGGTATCTTACAATCCTACCGCGGTTGTGTGGCCTTCACTGTCGTTTTGTGGACTGAGAAGGGAATTCACCAACCGGGTATAGTCGGAAAGCCAGAACATACTTCCTAACCTAAACCAGAAAGCCCTAAAGCACTCAAACCAATAGGCCGAAACCCCGAAGACCCCCAACCCGAAAACGCTCAAACCCTAAACGATACAAAAGCCCTAATCCCTTCCCTCATTTGCTTTCTCTCTGTTGCAGGCCCGAGCCCGGGCCTACTTACAGCCATTCTGTCGGGTGCCCATGGACTACTTGGAGCTCATGGATCTCTCTGTAGAGGTAATCCTAGTAATAGAATAGGTAACCTTGCATTTTTTGGTTGTATTTATAAACCCTGTATAATCAATGCCAAAGGTTAACCCTTCAATCCCCTCGGATACGGGACAAGCAAGTATTCCGGGGAGCCACAGTAACCCTCTCAAAGTAACCCCAAGCCCTTGATAATATTCCCCTGTCATGCCCGTGGAGAAATTGTCGAGTACACACCTAAAACCCCCAAGCTACGCAAACCCTTTTGGTTTTGGGGTTGGAATCGTCTAAGAACCCCGATACGGAACCCTTGGGAGAGGGTGGCAGGTCCCAAGGGTTAGGTTTCGGGTAGTCAGGGCTTGGGATAGCCAAACTATATTCTGGGTGCTTCGGGTATTTATGGTTTGGGGTCTGTGCAGGGTCAGACCGGCGAAACCGAATGGAGGAGGGTGTCCTCAGAAACCCTTCGACAGTCTCATGAGTTATTTCGGAGCAAAAAGGTTTCGATGCGCGGGACTGGTTCTGCGGTTTGGCTTGTCTTTCGCCGCAGCTGGAAGATCGCAATGATTGTCTGTTTGCTTTCTGCTTGTATCCGGTACATTTATGCTTCATGGATTGGGTTCTCCGCTTGTGAAGAAGGTTCTAGCTATTTCGTTGGACCCCAAATGCGATGCACTCTCCGGAGTTCTATTTCTTTCTCCCATGTTGCGAAAGTTTCTGCTATCCCTGTTCTTCTAGGCAATGCGAGTTTTTAGAGGTCACTGATGCTTGCATTGTTGCCATCACGACTGTGATATGCTGTGCCGAAAGGGCGGAAGAGTCTGTAATATGAACTCATGATGTAGAATGGCCAACTAACATGTTGCCACGTGCCTTTTTTTCCACTGCCACCTTTAAACTCCAAACCTCCAATCCGTGCGCGCAAGCCCTGGGGGCAGCCCCTTCGGATCCAATTGTCCAACACTGTATGTGCCAAGTAAGTACAGTTCCCAAACACCAGATGCTGAGCGGATGTTTGCAGCTATGCATGTGTTGTAGCGATGTCTTTTGCCCGAACCTGGAGACCACGCGCGAGAGCGAGAGACAGAGAGAGAGAGAGAGAGAGAATACCAGATGCACACAATGTGGTTTCGTCCCGCAGATGCCTATACATGCACAAGTTTGCTGTGTCTATGCCCGTAATATCTATGTGCATCCATCCATCCATCCATCTACCTACCTACCTACCCATCTATTTGTTTATCTACTCTCTCCCTCTCTCTTTGCATATACATACATGCATTGATACGTCGTTTTTGCAGAGGGGGAGACCCCCCCCCCCAACACACAGCATACATGCACACACATACATATCTGTACATATAGATACACACACACACAAACAAGCAGATGTTACCACAAATAAACACAAACAAACAAACAACCAAGCAAACAACCACCCGCCCGCTCGCCCGCCCGCCCGCGCACACCCACACATACGCACGCACGCATACAAACACATAGGAGTGGTTGACAGTCCGTGAGATGGAGCTATATCGAGCATATACGATCTTGTGATGCTTGTCGAACTGTAAACCCTTAAATCCAAGACCCAGGTCCCAAATTGAGTGAGGATGGGAAGGAGCGCGAAGATCCTAGGCGCGAAACTGTGTGATGTTGGGTTAGGCTCTTTGGTTTTGGGAAGGAGCTTTGCAAGCTTTACCATGAGGTTTAGAGCAGTGTGTGAGCGGTGTTCAAGCAAGGGCTTTGGTTTTATCAGTAGTCTTTGTCTTTGTCGGGGCCGGGTAGTGCCGGTTGGTAAAATTGGGCTCTAAGGTCCAGCAGAACATAACATGCACGAGCTAGTGCCATCTTGTTCAATGAGCGGTCGCCACACCGTCCTGCGGGGCAGGAACTCTTCACTGTCTTGGTATGGTACGGAGCAAGGCGCTGCTATCCATCGCAGCTGCGACGACTTACGTCACGCCTGTACCGACAAGTGCGCGGCTTAGTGCTCTTATCATTTGCCCTCACAGACCTCCGTGGTACCCGAATCTTATTCAGGCCCCTGATACAGGCAACACCCCAAAGAGGCCTGGCTGCAAAACGGTTATGGCAATACTCACCATAGCTGCAGGGGCAGCGAATCAACCACGGGAAGTATGTTTGAGCACTCAGGGCGGTGCGAAAGACCTGGGGCATGTATAAAACCATGAGCCATACCGATACGGGTTTGAATAAGTAGCAGTAGCAGTAGTAGCAGCAGCATCGGTGGTCGTACTGGCAAGTAGTAGTAGTAGTCGTCGTCGTAGTAGTAGTGGTAGTAGTCGTCGCCATCGTCGTAGTGGCAGTGACAGTGGCAGTGTAGCCGCAGTGGTTGTGGTAGTCGTAGTCGTGGTGGTAGTAGTAGTAGTAGTAGCAGCAGCAGTAGTAGTAGGAGTAGTAGGAGTAGCAGCAGCAGTAGTAGTAGGAGTAGTAGGAGTAGTAGGATTAGTAGTAGTAGTAGTAGGAGTAGGAGTAGGAGTAGGAGTACGAGTAGGAGTAGGAGTAGGAGTAGTCGGAGTAGTAGGAGTAGTAGGAGTAGCAGGAGTAGTAGGAGTAGTAGGACTAGTAGGAGTAGTAGTAGGAGTAGTAGGAGTAGTAGTAGGAGTAGTAGTAGTAGTAGCAGTAGTAGTAGCAGTAGTAGTAGTAGTAGTAGCAGCAGTAAAGTAGTAGTAGTAGCAGTAGTAGTAGTAGTACGCCGCAGTAGTAGATAGTAGTAGCTCTAGCCGTTCCTAGCCCATGGCGCTGGAAACAGCAGGGATCGAGGCCTCAAAGCCACGAGACCCAAAGAGTTGGAGACCCCGAGTCTGCAACCTTGCCTTTTGAAGCAACCCGTAATAACGTCTAGATCTTAAAGCCCCACAACAAACCTAAGCCCAAGCAGGATTTACGATGTGGGATGCTCGGGCATTCGGGAATGCTGAGTCGCTTTCTTGCTTCAGAGTGGATTCGAAGAGTGATTCGGCCCGTAGGCTTCGGTCCACGGCAGCATGTGGCTTAGTGGCATGATGCGCTTGGTGAACTTCCACCTGGGTGCCTCCTTATATGTGATGGCCAAAGTGGCGGTGGATGGTAGCTTTGAGGGAATCTTCATTCTGCTTGGGGGCTGTGCTCTGCTAACTCTGCTGGTGTATGAGAACCTGGCCGATGTTGCCGTGGCGGTCAACCAGCGCCAGGTGCCGGTGAAGGCATCTTTGTGCGGCCTCGTGTCTCAGACATTGGGGCCCCGCGTGGCGGTTTTGCTGCGCATGCTGGTAGTGTTGAATGCATTTGGAGTTTTCGTGAGCTATGGAAAGACCATCATGGATGTTTATGATGCTGTCTTGCAAGAAGGCGCTTCAGCCGCTGCTCAGGGAGTAGGAGCCATCTGCGTCGGCTGCGTGGGGGTATTGATCTTTTGCGGTAGCCAAATTGACGGCTGGGACAGTTTGCTGGCAAACGGCACCTTGCTCTTCCTCCTAGTCGCTCTTTTCTTTCTGGAACCAGTGCCGGCACCCGCATCCGTTGCAAAGCCTTGGGGAGAGCTGATTGAATCATATGGCCCTTCCTTAGTGTTCGCATTCAGCAGTGCAGAGTATGTCCTTTTCGCATGTGGCGTCGTGAATGAGAGCGGTGACTTTCTGCGAGGGGTGCCGGTTCATCGCAGGGTTCGGATCATTGGCTCGAGCTCCGTACTCATCTCCTACATTCTGTACTTGGCCGTCGGCTATGGAGGTGCGAAGGCATTCGGTTCTGGTGTCGAGGAGGACATCTTGAAGAACTTCGCGCTGAAAGAATCGAAACACGAGTTTCTTTCGGCCACGGTGTTGGCAACGAACGGGGCATCCTTGCTGTTGTCATTGCCGGTCTTCACAGAAACCTTCCTGCAGTACATCCGGGAGCTGCTCGAGGACCTGCTGCCCGCAAGACTTTTCCAGCAGGCATCAGAGAGCAGCGGGTTTGTACACCTGGTGAATCCCAGGCGGCCATGGCTTGGAATGGCCTGGGTCTTGCCGGTTGATTTAATCGCAGCCCACCGTGCCAGCAGCCTCATAGACGTCATTAACCTGATGAGCTCCTGCACCGACTATGCCTTCATGTTTGTTTTTCCCAGTCTTGCCTTCTGTGCCGCTGTCCCATGGAGCAAGCGCCCCATCCGATGGACGATGAATGTACTCCTGGCTGTCCTGGCTTGCTGTCTCGGGTCCAAGTCTTTCTACAACGAGCTAGTGCCCACGGATATGGTACTAAGCCCAGGTTCTGGAGCAAACCTATAAGCTCAGGGCTTAGAGTCGGAAACCCTGGGCCCCAAACCCTATCATGTTTTAGGAACAGGTAACCCACAAGTGGAACGCATGGCCGACAAGCCTTCGGAGCAAAAGCTTGAGTTCTGCGGCAGAGGTGGTCCTGGTCCCAGCGCCTTAGTACATAGATCTAGCTAGAGTTGCTTTACCTGTTACCCTTGCAAGACAGTCTTCACAGTCGCTGTCAGCCCGCTCTTTGGCAGTTGAGCTCGATTCACGTTTAGTGCTGGTCTTGTCTTTGAGCTTCGGTGGCAAAGAGATTTTTGCCGCTGCACTAACTCCTGCACCCGAATCCTTCTGCAGCTATGCTATGCAGAGTACAGTCGCAAGCGTACAAACCCACGTGCCAGCGAGCGACATGGGCACCTAGAAATCCCGGCGACCCTTTTAAACCTGACAGCCTCAAATGCTAATCCCAGGCCGGCAATGCAAGAGGCCTAAACGGCCTAAACCCTAAAATCCCAAACCCCCGTAGGACCGTAGGAGGGCCGGAACATGCCTGAGCCCTAGGAGAAGAGGAAGTTTTTCGCTCCCTGGCGACCTGGAAAGTAAGGGCCTCAGACAGCCGTATCCTAGGGCCCTAGGGTTTAGGCACTGTTTTGGGTTTCGCCCTAGAGGAACCTTCAAAGGAACCCCGGAAGAACCCCAAAGGACCAAAGCTTTGCACCGCAATTGCGGAAGGTCAAGACAGTGTTTGTCAAAGCTGGTCTAAGCTTTCGAACGAGAATGAGAATGCAAAAACCGTTGCCGTGACGAGCACAGTTGTGATGATTGATAGTGTTAAATTTGCTTATTCACATAGTCTCATCCGAAAGCCTATATATTCGTGAGCAGGTTGGCAGGGGCAAGATGGCAGTTGCTGGCGATCCAACAAAGAGTACATTTGCGAGTTGCAGTGTTCAGGACGTTACAGAAGTTGAGGGTGGGAAAGTTCAGCGGCTTTGATTGAATGCCCTACGTTGCTGCTGGATTCGACGGGCCTACTTGGTAAAGGCTGCCCAAACCGCTAGAGTACAGATGGAGTTTATTGTACTGTGTTACGTACTAATGCATGTTCGTGGAAACTTTTCTGCCACCTCTAGCTGAATATGTCTCAGACCTCAAGGATCGATGTGCAGCCACAGCGCCAAGCTTCCCACCTGACTCTGTCTTCTGCACAGATCAGCGATCAAAACAGGCAGCGCCACATCAAAAACTCACATGATACAAGTTTCAGTCTCTTGGAACAAGTAAAATGACAGTAAGAGTAGTGGAAAGTTCAAGATCACCGAATCTCCCACTTATGCGACACCTCCTACCGGTATGTCGTACTTGTTTATCATGCACAAGCTGTCAGTTCGAGACTTGCGTCACAACAAAAACATAAAGCACGAACCAAGCCCATGCCCACAGGAAAATGAACAGGTTCGACGGGGTTTCAGCCCACTACTCCCTAAAATGGAAGCCGCGCTGCAAATTCTTAGGCTTTCACAGAAACTTCAACAGCTGGTAGCGGCGAGGATGCCCGAGCCTCATGCATTCGGGGTCCGCTCATCGCGAGCAACGGCGCCAAAGTCATGTTGGGCTAAAACGGGTTTGCTCCTGTGGCCATTGTGGTGCTCCGTCGTGGTCGGGACCCGCTTGTCTCATAGACGGCAGAGAGGGGTTTGCAGGCCATCATAGGATGCAGAGAATCCCAGCATACCGCGTTCCTTCCTGTTCCGGTGTTGCCTGAGGCTCCGGCGTGAGACAAACGAGCGCGTGTACGGCTTCGAGAAAAGAACGTAGTCGCAAAAAGACGCAGCTTTCTGCGATGATTTGTGCGGCCTCGGGGTGGTAAGATCGAGAGTGGCAGGATTCAGGCTTGTTCATTTGCTTGAAGAACAGGTCCCCGAATCTGGTTCAACTAATCATTGGGGGCTGGGGTTTTGTTGCGAAGGTTACTGTCCAGATCTTATGAGACCTATTGTTGTCATTGGTCTTCTCGCCATTGTCAGTATTGGTAGCAGCTGTGGACCTCAAAGCTTTCTTTCAATCACTTCCGACACTTTTCGTGGCATCATCTGCAGGAGTGGACGTAGCTTGAGCGGTGGCGAATATGGATTTGAGGTCTTAGAGGGGGCTTGGGGCGGCAAACCACCCTGCCGCCCTGAAACTAAACTACTCGAGAATCTTGAACTCATATACCCTGCTTGGGATTGCAATGTCAACGCTGACATCCGAATCCCGATTCAAAGGCTGCTGTTCCGGACCCTGAAACTTCAAAGTGTGCCAAGTGACCACATGACTGCGCCCAAGCTTAAGCCGAAGGATCTCGGTAAAGAGTTTCTGGTGATCAAAGCCTGAAACTCGAAACCCTAACTAAAGTTCCGTCCCAGGTCGCGGGCTCTCACGCTCAGGGTCCTAGGTCTTCAGCCCGGATGTCAGCATCTCAGGTGAATTTCCGAGATCTCGAGACCTAAATTTGCGAGCCTAAATTAATGTAGACCTTTGATGAATAATCCGCCCTGCTTTGGAGGACCACAATAGTCGTATCCCCACTCCGATTCCTCGTGAGCGCGGAGGTTGCTTTAATCAGAAGCCGTAAGAATCAGAAGCCGTAAGAGCCAGCTTTTCGGGTAGTATAGAAGTTTGAACAAGTGGTAATGACGTGATATCCGTTTAATCGTCACCATGTGCACATGCACACCTATGTAACCCCCAACATATTAAAGCCGACGTCGTCAAGTGCGAGTTACAAAAGCACAAACTTTTCTAGTCCTTATACTTATCAAACCCTATAGCTTTCGCCCTTTTGAACCCCTATAGATCCCCTCCTGCTAAGGCCTATATGCGAGTTTAACCCGAAGCCCTGTCATTCTTCCGGCAGAGCTGCCCAAGCGGCCCTGAGAACCGGGCTCTCCGTAGCCAGTGCGCCGAACAGCTCAGAGGCACACAGTCGCCGGAACTGTGCCTTAGGGTTCGGGGCGTGGGGGTGAGGGGTTTGGGGTTGAAGGTTTAGGGGTCAGGGATTCGGGAGCGTTCAAGGAGGCCTCGTTTGAGAAGAGGGTTCAAGCAGTTCTTTGGTTCTTGGTGGCATCGTAATCGGGGAGCTTGTTGCTTCCTTGACAATAATGTTCTTGCTGAGCTTCTGTTTGCAATGTATTTTTTGCATGTCTTGGGACCACTGTTGTTATGATCTCACCTATGAGCCTATCCAGATTGTCCGGTCGGAAAGATGTTGGCATGAAGCTAAGCTGTACTGTCACATCGTCAGTGCCATTTCCATTTTCGTCCATCCTAAAACCCGCACTTCCGAAATCGAGTCCTGAAGTCGAAACGTGTTTTTTCCATTGAACTTCTGACTGTCATCTGTCGTGCAAGGTCTCCGCGTCAGATACTCATGCCCGCTCTCTACGGTTCTTTAAAGGGGGCAGAAAACGCTTCCATGGAGTCCCAAGTAGCACATGTTCATCGTGGGCGCCCTCCCCTTCGTCAGGGTCAGCAGGAAGTTTACTTGAAGGATCAGGTCATTTAGCAAGTAATGGCAAGTAATTAGGGTTCTAATGGGGGTAAGTGGGTCTGTAATTAGTTTTGAACGAAACACAACTAGATCTATGGTAATTTGTGACCATGCGTTGCGGTGCGGTGCGGAAGCACGACCATCGACACTTAGATGAATTCACACGTGGGAAGAAGCGAGGCCCTTGCCAGTGGTGCAAACCCGCGTAAGAGAGTCCTCGTATAACGGTCATCAACCGACCTACCTTTATACCACCTTTCAACGCTTTGCCAGAGGCCTGCAGCATGCCTATACCAGACAGACAAAAACAGCTGAAAGTCCAGACTCCTTGGCGTGTTGAAAACTTTAAAACCCCACAAAGCCCCCATCAAACCCAATACCTGCAGATTCAACCTGCCAACCGCGACACCCCATTGAGCCGTGGACCACATCCGAATGCCGACGAGGTTCGTCATCATGGCAACCGCTGGAGCCGACAAAGCCAGGCTGTTCTCCCTGCCGGTTTCGCAAAAGAAGGGCTCACGGTGCGGCACTCTTTTGTGATCCTGTCTGCCAGCACGGGAGGGCTCAGGAAGGTAGTATCTTACAGTTCGTTGTTTCTTTGTCTTCTCTTTTGCTACGGGATTGTTGTGCTTATGCTTGCAGCTTGGCTTTTGGGTTAAGGGTAAGCGTGGGGTTACTTGCATGTTGCATTGAGAGACCCAAGAACTCAAATCAGAGCTAGCAGTCTTAGCATCGTTTTGCTGTTTTGCTGCTCTTCGAAACTGTCTACCAGAAAAATGTCACACTAGCGTTTTAAGGCCCTATACCTTCCTCCAGGACTACACTCGCCCCGTAGTCCACGTCGACGAACGTGATGATGGTTTGACCCGTATTTCTCAACCATGTTTTGCAGCGAAAGGTGGGACTACCTCACTACCTCTACCCTGTACTACTATACCAGGTATCACAGTACCACTGCCACAACCACTGTCACTACCGCTACCGCTACTGCGACGACGACTGCTACCACTGTTCACCATCACCCGCCACCACCCCCACCACCACGACCACCGGCATCGTCAGTACTACGATTGTTGGTGGTGCTGTTCGCAAGGTGTGCTTGCGGTGGAGATATTAGTTGTATGCAAAGCAACTCAAAGCAACCAGACGGACAATCAGTATGCGAACTAATTCATTGTGTTGATCTTCGTTGCTGTCATGCAGTCCTCTTCGGACGGGTGCCATTCTGCAGCGGCCGTTTACATGAGCAGACTTTTTGAAACCTCGAGCTGACTGTGCCCAAAATGCCGGAGACCACTGCCCGAAACCCAACCTGAAAAAAACAGGGGGCTTGGCTCTTAAGAGGTTCACGTAGGATCTCCACTAAGGCTTGTTCAGTTGTGGTACCTGTGCAACATATCTCCCAGATCTGAGTCTCAGTGCTCACTGAGGAGTTTCAGAAAACGACGAACCCGAATATAGACCCCAGTATAGTGGCACATTGTTACAGGAGCATCAAGAAGGAGTCCTTAATGGCCTCAATGTTAGAGACACTCCTGCATGACTCGGTTTACGACCCTCAGCAAAAACCCGAAGCAGGGCCCCTTGGAGCTTTCTCGAGGCCCCCAAAGAACCCAGCAACAGCCTTATGGGGGGAGCCCTGTAAAAACCGATAGTTTAGGGATCAGAAGAGAGAGACAGCGCGAGAGAGAGACAGCGAGAGAGAGAGAGAGCGAGTGCGATTTTAAGTATGTGCTGTAATTAGGGTAGCCACGCCTCTACTTACTCATCCTACTTTAGCTAGACTAGATGCCTTATATTGTAATTATAACACCTGTAACTATCCATGAACCTTGAGTAGGTTCCGTCTGATGCTCTCTGTCTTGGCAGGGACCTGCGCGGTGGCGACCTCGCCCCGATGGACCTTCTGAAGTTGCTTTTTGGGGTTTAGCATTTACGGGTGGAGCTGCATGTCGGAGTCCGGATGATTGAGGTTCATGCTCTAGCCAGACTTATCTCCAGTGAGAGAATGTTTGGTGACGTCGGGTTTAAGATGTCTGAATACATGCAACTTTTCAGACAACCCCAACACCGCATAATGCCCCAACGAAACCCTACAGCAGAACCCCTACCCGTAACCGTAAACCCTGACCCCGCTTCCTTTGCCCGAAGCCCCAAACCCCTCATAGTACCCGGCATAAGAACTCTCGTAGTAACACTTACAGTGCGAATAGAGTCCTTAAGAACTCTGAACACCCCCAGTTTCTCCAGCAAAGCTTAGGCTCAGACTAATCCCGTAGTGCCCCGCTGTCCTTACCGTAGCAGTACCTTCAATAAAGCAAAGCTTAAATAGCAGGCCCTGTGGTAACCTTGTAGGTAACCTTGTAGAAACCTTTTACACACTCTATGCAGCCCTCGAAATAGCTGCCCTTTCAGAACCCTCAGCGATGCCACGTATTCAGGATATAATGTAGTAATCTTAGTTACAGCCACATTCCTTGTAGTCTAGTAACCTTAATAATAGCCCTTAGATCCCTCATAGTTTGATATAGGGGCTTAAATAATCACCAATACTATTGTGTGGGTTCCTTATTATGATCATAGTATAGTAGGCACCAAAACCTTATTCTGATTATTAAGGCCCCTATATTACAGCCCCATAATACCCCTTAACAGAAACCCTAATAGGACCGTTTTTAAGAGCCCTTTAAAGGAACCCTAGTCTAATTATTCAGGCCCCAATAGCCCTTACATTCCTTTGGCAAAGCCTGCCTGGTGCTTAGTAGGGAATGGGGGTATGGGTTATAGGAACTAGTATAAGGGCCCCTTAAGGGACTATCATAGGGATCCATTCCCCCAATCCCTGCTAAGCACCAGGGAGAAGCTTCAGAGGATCTGGACCTGCAGCTCGGCGAGGCCGCTGACGCACTCCTGGCCGCCTCGGGTCAGGCCTTCACAAGTGCCTCGGCTTTTGGGGGTTTAGGGTTTAGGGTTACGGTTTAGGGTGTAGGGTGTAGGGGATTAGGGGTGAATTTTAAAGGCTGTGCTTTATAAGGGCTAGGAGGCTTCTACTGCGAAGCGGATTGTGTTGAGTTTTTTATCCAGGGTTTATGGGGTTTAGGAAAGTTTAGTGGTTCAAGGGCTAAGTGTTCAGCGTTGAGCTGCTAGTTATTGTTGGGTTGGGCTTCATGTTGCTTGCGGTTCCTTGCGGTCGGCTAAGGATATGGGAGTTTTGTTCGCATGCTTTGTGGGTTCCTGCGTGTTTTGAAGGAATCGTCGTAAGGGCCTGGGCATGGCTCTTCTAGGCATTGTTGGCCTTAACGGTGGGTTTGTAACATTGTTTGGGGTTCTGGTGGGCTTAAGCGGAGTTTAGGTCAATCAAAGGTGCTCTTATTCTCATTGGTGTTCAAGTTGGTTCTTCTTCCTGTTGGGCTTGTAAGAGGGTTGACGGCAGACGGGTTGGAGATAGTTGGGGGTTCTGTGGTCTGAAGAGTTGATATGGGGGGCTGCAATGAAAAGCATGGTCTCGGGCTATCTGGCGCTGTAGGCATTAATTCATTTTTTCACCAAAATCAAGTTCTGTCGTCCTTTCTTCGGAACAGAAAAGCACTTGACCGAAACCAGAAGCCCCAGACAGTATATGAAAGCAAGGACCTTGCCAACTTTGTGTCCGCCATTCATTTTGGACGGTCCGGTCTGCAACGGCAGAGAGAGAGAGAGAGAGTCTACAGCCCCAGCGCCCTCAGAATCGGAACCAGGGCATCATTTCTGAACCCTGAAGCCTGTAGGGGTAGTTTTTGGACAGGTGTCCATAGCAGGTACCAGGTAGCATCGTAGCAACTGGCAGGGTCTGCAGAGCACTCCTCGGACGCCTTGCCAAGGCACAGAAGACGCAAGAAAAGGCTGGACCAAGAAGGACACCACCAACTTTGAGGATTTGGCTGTGTAATCTTTGTGAGAGCATAGTCCGAGCCCCCCTCTTAGGGTTGCTGCCCCAATACCGGCTCAAAAACCGAGCTTTGTGGGTGCCGGGTTTGCTTGGTAGGCTCTCATGCTGCGGCGCTGACTTTCAACATACTTCTGACAGCTTCAATTCACCTCTCACTAGCTGGCCTCGGAAAGTTACTGCATTTCTAGAGCCACCGCCTCGGCAAAAAGGAGCAGAGTGCCCTAGACCCAAACCGTAAACACTAATATAATGGCCTTAATAATTAGAATAGGGCTTCTGGGCCCATTATCCTATAATTTTAATAAGGAACCACCAAAATAGGATTGGTTATTTATTAAGGCCCTTCTGTCAGATCCCAACCCCAAACCCGAAACCCTGCACCTGGAGGAATCCGGGAGCCTCGCTAAAAGGAGCAGAAATGCCCCAAAAGGTCCCCAAATCCCAACCCTTAATAATATATGGGCCTTCATAATTAGAATAGGGTTTGCGGGTATATTATACTATCTTGTTAAGGGACTTAGTTTAAGTTACCATAATAGGGATCTATAGTAAATATGGTTTCCTTATTCTGGTAGTTTAAATTACCACCCCACCCCTTACCCAGACCCCCGGGAGGATCCAAAAAGTAGATCCCTCAATGGGGGTTCATATAAAGTACCCTTAGTAGTATAGGGCCCCAACTTAGGGGATCTACTTTCTAGATCCTCCCGGGGGTCTGGGTAAACCTCAACCCATGCGCCCGAAAGCCACCACAAAGCCTGATTCAAAGGAGCAGAAACCCTAAATCCTCGCTCCTGAACCGCTTGGACACCCTAAATCTCTTAAGGCCCCTAAGCCTACGCAAAGCCTGGTCTAAAGGAGCAGGAACCCTACACCCCAGCTCCTGAATGAACCCCCTAGACACCCTAAATCCTTTAAACTTAAACGCCCCTAGACACCCTGAATCCTTCAAACCCCCTAAACCCTTAAACTTCGCTACGGGGCCCGTAGCTGTTTGGTTCTTAGTAGGGAATGGGGGAATGGGTTATGGGGACTAGTATTGGGGATTATATAGGGACTACTATAGGGATCCATTTCCCCATTCCCTACTAAGCACCAGACAGGTAAGCCTATGCAAAGCTGCGTCTAAAGGAGCAGAATGCCATGAAGAAGCGACGGCTCGAAGCCGAGCTCCGGTCTTTAGCAGCTCGAATGCAGTGAGGGATACAGGAGTTTCCGAAAATTAGGGGGTACCTTATTTTGGGGTCCTTATAATAAGGATCCTACTATTTAGGGTACTATATTAGGGTTTTCGGGCTTCTGGGTTTAGGAAGCGGGGGCGGGGGAGGTTTAGAGCCAAGGGTTAGAGGGCTTCTAGGCTCAATAGAGCCAAAGGGTTAAGGGGGTCGTGAGGTGTTTTGGATTCAAGGGTGGGGTTTAACAATTTTGTATCGGTGCCCACCTTCGCAGTTTAGAGGGGAGTTTGTTGGGGGCTGAAGTTTTGATAGGAGCTGATCACAGTACAAGGCAAAATCATTACTTAGTTTGAGGGGTGCTAGGGCCAGGTTTCAGCATGAAAGGGCGTAGGTCGTTGAGAACCGAAGGTTGAACGGGTGGTTCAGGTGTTGGAGGGGCTGGTTTGGGTTTAGGGCTCGAGGCCTCTATTTACAGTGGGTTTCGAATCTATTTTCAGCCAACCGAGGTAACAGCAGGTTGTTCGGAGGAGGTAGCTTCAAAAGGGAGCCTTTGCAACCAGCCGCTCTCAGAGAGAGAATACGGAGCGGCACTCTGTTTGATTATATGATTAATGCAGTAGCTGCGAAGTTGCATGTCCTAGTTTTATGCCTTTGAACTTCAGCAGCAAGCATGCCTCTTGAGGTTCTGTCACTTCTTTCAGTACCCGAACCCTTGAGTTCTTTCCATACCCTTAGACCTTGAGTGTCAACAAAACCCTTGACCCGTCAACTCGGCGTTCAAAGAAGCCTCACCCCGAACCCTAAACCCTAAACCCCGAACCCTAGTGTGAGCGCCCAAACCCTAAACCCTCAAGAGCAGGATAAATAGAAATTGTGTGGATTTCGCTTCGTGCTGCGTTTTCATTAGTTTCGAATTTTCATTAAATGTGTGGGAAAAGATCCAGCCCAGCCCCCCCCCNCACTCAGCCGCCCCAGCCCAACCACAGCCCCCCCAGCCCCCCAGCCACGTTTCCCAGCCCACTCCCAAAAATCAAAACTTCAAGTCAAAAAACAAAACTTTCGTTCAAAACTTTCGCTCAAAACCCCGGACCCAAACCCTATACAATTTCTATAAACCCCGAACGCTAAACCACGAACCCTAAACCCTAAACCCCTAAACCCTAAACCCTGAGGGACAAATCCGTGAACCCCGAACCGTAAACAAGTGGGAGTTTCCGAAGATAGGGGACCCTAATAGAGTACCCTGAATAGTAGGATCCTTGTTATAAGGACCCCCAAATAAGGTACCCCCTAATTTTCGGAAACTTCCAAGTCTCGTTCAGGAGATGCAGCAGAGGCAGAACCAGACCCGGGCCAGTGCCTTTCTCAAGGCACCGATTTTCCTTCGTTTCTGCCTGTACAGAGAGCTAGGTTCCTGAGTAGTACCCCCCCTATATTAGGGCTTCAGAACTTCGGTGCTGTCTCTGTGCAACTTGCTTCTCAAAACCTGTCCCAAGCCCGAGAACCTTCTTTGCATGAAGGAGGAGGCACGGGAGCAGCTGATGACGGAAGACCTGCTGCAGCTGCAGGACAGTTGAAGTCAAACCAGAACCCCGAAAAATGAAGCTCGATTATAAATCAGTGGAATAAGGTCTTGGGGTACGTCACAGCACAGGGCCCATTAGCAGGTACTGTTGCCGTGATGATTCCACTGCTGAGTATGTAGAGATATGTCGTGTATACGGCTTGATTGAAGTTTGATATAGGGGTCTGAATACTTGGCAACATTGTTAACATTGTCGTTCCTACACGAATTATAGTAGTTGTATGGTATAGTTTATAAGATATGTATGTATGTATGTATGTGTGTATATATATATGTATATATGTAGGTAATGTATACAAAACCGAGGTAAGGGCTGCATCGCTCGAGGAATGGTTCTCGGCCTTGCCTGGGACGCACGTGGCTCCAGATTCAGTTCGCTTACGTTTCGCATGCCAGGCGGGAGAAAAGAGATGCTTCCCACGAAGAGTACGTAAAGTTGATGTTGTGTGTGATTGAAGTGGGTTGGGGCCAGACCGCATCACCTGAAAGCAGGGTTCTGCATGGGACATAGAACATATTGGGACCGGAGCCCCCATGACTTCGCAAGACAGCTGCCGCGAGCATGCTCGCCGCTATCACCGTCGTACGAATAACAAGACAGCGGTGCTGCTTGGATTGATTGTGCAGTCAATGAGGGCTCGCAGGCATGCATATGTACATATATATGCACATATGTATACAGTGTAGGTCTATGTATATTCCTTCCTTGTCTACATACGTATTTATGTATGGATGGATGGATGGATGGGTGTGTGTGTGTGTGTTTTGGTTTGTATTGGTCTTGGCGTCGTCGTCATTGTGGTTGTTGTTGTTGTTGTTGCTGCTGCTGCCTCTTTTGTTTTTG
Organism: Symbiodinium sp. clade A Y106; assembly: GCA_003297005.1. Classification (NCBI taxonomy): domain Eukaryota; class Dinophyceae; order Suessiales; family Symbiodiniaceae; genus Symbiodinium; species Symbiodinium sp. clade A. Next base: position 38,678 of record BGNK01000891.1, read on the forward strand.
CTCGAAACCCGCTCAGGATCAACTGGTACACACATCAAGCGAACTTCGTGGACCAGTCATCCCTTCGAAAGTTTGCAACCCCGGTGGCATCCTGGATCGCCTACGGCCCCGAGGGTCGCATTCCGACAGTAGAAGAGTTCCAGGTATTGGCGAAGTTCATGAACAAGATGGATGGTGGGCTGTTGCCCCCCCGGTTGAGTGATGTCTTATGTGAAATGAAACGCCGGCTCCAGTCTCTCCCCAGACCAGCCGATGAGGCTTGGAATGGGGCAGAGAAGAGCCTGCGAAGAAGCTATCGGGAGTTGCGACGCCGCTGCAACGAAATAGCTGCAGACGCGGCGATCGTCGCTAGGGATGTTGATGTCGTTGATGCAGACGAGCAGGAGGAATCCTTGCAAGTCCGTGAAGCGGAAGATGCCGGGTCTCCCTGTACATCTGCTCAGTCTGATCAACACCTCATGTTGTTCCGCAAGATGAACGAGTGGGCCTTTCTGGATAGCGAGCAGAAGCTCGAGCGCTTGCAGGAAGCCGAGGAGGCATCGAGGCGCTCACGCAGGAGCTTGGGCCAGGAAGAGCTGGCAGACATCCTCAACATGGCTGCAGCTTGTCTTGCAGATCCTCGCAGACATGCGAGGCTACAGCACACGGATGCTACAGACATAGGCGAAGTCAGAACTGCCCCGGAATTGCAGGATGTGGCAGTTGATCTGCAAAAGCGAATTCGGGCATTACTTCTGCAGTCTCTCCATGTATGGCAGATGAACCAATTCGATTGTCAAGCCATAGAGCATGTCCTGGACTGGGTTCAGCAAAAGATCACCAAATTCGAGGACAAGGCTGGCGAGATTCAAAGTGCTGCTGCAGGGAAGGCTTGGCTGAAAATCAAGCAGATGATCGACGAGTTGCTGCTGCGGGTAGAAGCGCCCTCGAACCCGCATGCGAAAGGCACAACAAAGATCCCAGCGAAAGCTGTTCCCAGGGTAGTACAGGAGCGCCAGAGTGGTATACAGAACATTTCTTGGCACTCGGGGAGAATGGGCTGGGAATGCCGACGGGATTTTCGACAGAAGCGGCAATCTCGCTTATTTAAAGTTTCCAAGTTCCTGGACCAGGGCCTCGGCGAGGAGGCCGCTGTCGAGGCCGCGCTGCAGGAAGCGAAGGCCTACCGCGAGGAGCTCGTGCGCCGTGGCGAGTTGAAGCACCCGAAGCCGAAACCCCCCAGCTCAAGTGTGAGGGGCGTTTTCTTTGACAGAAGCAAGCAGAAGTGGGCGGTTCGGTCGTATGATGCGATCGAAAAGAAGACTGTGCACATTGGTTACTTCCTTGTCAAGGAGGAAGCCGAGGCCAAGGGCCGGGAGATGGCCAGGCAGCTTGGTGTTCGACCCGAGTACGAGGTGACGCCGGCGAAGAGAAGCAGAGCTGAGCTGCCTTCGCAAGCTTGCGACTGAAAACGACATAGAGCTGGCTTGCACGATTCCAGAGCAATCCTGTTTTTATTCCTCATGGCTCTTTGGCCCAAAGTCCATCTTGTGCAAGGCTTTGGGGCTAGTGTCGAGCCGTAGGGCCAGGGTCTAGTTTAGGGGCACTGGAATCAAACAAAGCCTGCCCTTAAACTCGAACTCTGCATGTAATTTCAGCCCCAAGCGCGAGAAGCCGTAGCGTGGATTCAGAGATCCGCCATGCGGGCGTCGGAGAGGGTTGGAAACATTTAATTAGCGGTTTTGAGCTCCAACCTCCGAGTTATGAACCCCACTTAAAGTCAACAACAGCCCTTTGTGTCCCGCTTCACCGCTCTAGCCCAATTTCTCTGCCTATACTTCACCGGTTTGCTACAGGATGTTACTTCAAGCTACTATCAGAATAAGTGTCCATGCGTTACCTGCAAAGATCCATCGGGCTCTGGGACCTCCCCCAGAAGCCCGGCACCCTGGAACCTGACCCCGAAAGGTTCGCTTTGTAGGGACTTGAACTAGGTTCCTGAGTAGTACCCTTTTGCCCTTTTTAGTTTGGGGTCTCCTTATTAAAACTGAGTATTAGGAAACAGGGTACCCTTATTATAAAGGGGCTACTCAGGAACCTAGTGAACAAGTAACAAGCGTTGTGCCTCACTGTTCCCTAAACCCTGAACCCTAAACCCCTAAACCCTAACCCCTGGACCCTAAACCCTAATCCTGTTCCCTGACATATGTACGGCACAAGGCAAAGAACACCCCAATAAAATTCTACAGGTCGCCACAAGACTAGAAAAGTGCAGATAAAAGCCGACAAGACCCCATAAAACGCTCATAGTAACCCTTGTAAGTACCCTTTTTTGTAACCCTTATAGTACCCTTGTAGGAGCCCACAAAGCACTCATAAAGCCCCATGTGCCCCCGAAGCAGGAAGCAGAGTCCCAGCTGGGATTGCCAAGACTCGAACCTCGGCCCGGAAGCTGCCCAATATCGGAATATACTACAGGGGCCTAAATACTCTGTTGGGGGGTTCCTTATTAGAATGAAGTATAATGTGCCCCAAAACCCTATTCCAATTATTAAGGCCCCTATATTAGGTGCTTTCGTAATTAAAACGGGGCTTGGGCGTATATGTACTCGAATTCTATACAAACGGGACTGGGCTGTAAGGAATACTCTTTTTAAATCGACGTCTATATACCGGGGCTTCACTATCGCACGGGGATTCAGCCCGACGATATTGACTCCCTCCAACTGTCCTCAAGAGTTTACAGTTTTGGGTTCTGGGCTAAGGGCTTTGGGCTACCTGATTCGTGACGGTTGCGAGTGTCAGAAACCGCAGACTCTAAGCCCTGGTTCCCAGACCCTAACACCCCAAATAGGAGGGGAAAAAGACCCTAACACCCGCGGCGCCTGACTGCTAAAGCACCGAGGAGATCGATCACGCACGGGGCCTGGCGCTGGTCGGCGAGCCTCCTGGGCTCGACGAGGCCGGGTTTGGAGTTGAAGAAATATAAACAAATAAATAGATAATCATATATATATATATGTACAAACCAACATACATACATACTTATGTTCAAAGTACACACACACACGCATATATATATATATACACATACATATATATATATATAGATAAATACAGGTATATATGTAGATTACTTACATACGTACATACATACATGCACACATACAGACATAGAGACATACAGACATAGAGGCATACAGACATACCTACATACGTACACACATGCGCACACATACAAAAATATACACACACACACACTGACACACATACATGGACACACACACACATGTAAATATGCACCAGAGGCAAGAGTGCTTCAGGTCTCGAGTGCCGAGCTGGAGGCGTTCCGCTCCATCAAGGTGGCGTTTGACGAGGACAGATTTGCCGTAGGGTTGTGGTTCCGTGAAAAATACAGTCCTACATAGCTTGACCAGGTTTCGTGTGCCTGATCTCGAGGAATACTTCTAAAGCGTTTTTCAGTTCAGATGTGAGTGTCCGAAGGTGACCGAACATGAAGCGAAACCTGGGCAACCGCTGCGAAACCCGCGCTGAGAGCAAGGTGCTCCACTTCAGAGTTAAATCCCGAAGCCCACCCCGAATCCGAAGGAGTCCCATCTAAGGGTCTAGCTTTGCCGGTTTCTGGTCAAGGTAGGAGGACCAACCCAGAGCCCGCTTCGAGAGCATTCCTCAGCTGTCGAACTCTGAAGAGTGGAGGACGGGTCGCTTCTGCACGCGGAGCCACACCCGGCGCTTGGTCTTTCGCTCCTCGACACTGCCACAACGGCTCGAGTTTTTCGAGCTCTTAAGGTTCAGGGCTGTCGGATGTCAGACCGCATAGGGCGTTTGGGCGCTGGGTGTGGATTCCTCAAGCCGCCGTAGCGTAGAGTTCTCGTCCCCCAGAAACCCTGTATGGGTGGAGGGTTTAGGATGTAGGATATTCTAGGGTTTAGGGTTGAGGCTGCAGGGTCCCACAAGAGGACCTCAACCCCTATGCCGCCCGATGAATCCCTGAAGACTTACCCTGGAGCCTTGACGCCCTGAGTGGAGGTATCAGAAACGAGGTGAGCCGCAACACAGATCCTAAATAGTAGGATCCCGAAGGAGGTCATCCGGATTTCACAAGAAGCCCCAAAAGTTCAGACACGACCGCTGACCTATGACAAGGAGCTACGTGCAAAAGGCTTTGGAGCATCAGGACAGCACCAGACACCCCAAAACTTCCCCAAATAGAGGTTTTCGAGAGTTTGGAGTTCAGGCTTTGTTTGGGGTTGGGTCTGGGTTTGAGACAACTCCAGGAAAGCATTTACGGCCAGGGGTTTTGGGAACATACTGCGTGCTGAAAAAATTGTTTGGACTAGGAGGTTCAGCCCCACATTTCCTATTCCTCGGAAAGAGAGTGAAAAGGGCTTGAAGTCAGAGCAAATCTCCTGTCTCGCATAAACTTTTCTACCGCCCACAGTACCAAATCCTAACTCAGCAAATTTCGCTTCCACACATCCGAAAGCCTGGCCCTTATCCCCCCTCGTAAAGCCCGAACCACCGCCCCCCACCCTCGCACGCCGAAAGCATCAAGTTCTGGCTCGCAATCCGCTCTTGCGGAGCCTCTCTTGGTTGGGGCTTTTGATTCCAGCCAACGGCAACGGAGCCTTAAAAAGTAGCCCGAGCAAAGCCCCACCTCAAAGCTCCGAGACCCCGACGGTGCCAACCTAATGTCATGAGCCCTAAAAGCTGCACACTTGAGCTCATATCAAGACTATGCGTGCCACGAAGAAAGATCATAATTAATGCCGCCCCTGCTTCCGCAAGGTCCTTTGTTTAACCTATCGCCGTGTCCTAGACGCGACACCATGCCGCCAAAGGACTTCGCCGTCCTGCCTACGATGGTGTGGAGCAGGCTTTGTGAGGCACGCTCGTGGACGTTCGAGGATGTCTTGAAGCAGTTCGAAATCTGGCTTCTACTGGATTGAAGAAGATTTCGGCTCTTATAGGTGCTTGTTTGGGCTGTTACAGGTTTATAGTCTGTGGCCTACGTGTCATGAAAAAGGCTTATGCGAGGCTTTGCATTGATTAGAAAATACACATATGTGGCTTTTTTCAGACAATTTCGATGAAGTTTCATGAAAGACTGGGTCGAGGGGTTGATGTGCATGGGGTTTTGGACTTACAGGCTTGGGGTGAAGGGTTTGGTGTTGGAGGCTCAGGGTGAAGGGATGATGGTTAGAAGCTTGCAACTTTCGGCCGGGTTCACAGGCTTGACGGGTGGGCAGGGTGCTTATGAAAGTAGCGTTTGGCATCGTTTGGCATTCTTCCTGGACGGAATGATCCGAAACCTTGAACCCACAAGCCTACGACTCGAAAACCTACACCGTAAGCCCTAAAGCCAGCTTGTTTTGTTCTATATGTCGGTTACATGGGCTTGGTGCTCGCTCGCATATTCCCGTAGCAATGGTTAGTTCAGACCTATCGCGTGGATCCGTGCTTGTTTTGCGAGTGTGCGTGTCGAAAGCCAGCTTGTCTTTTGCATAAGCCTGGAAGTTGTTAATGTGTTTCTTGACTGTTTTTCAATGTGAATGGTTTGTTCAAGCGAATGACAGTAGTGACAGTAGCTGCAGATTGCTACGGTAGCCGTGCTGTACACGTACGGTGTTTTGCGATGATTGGATCACGCCGAGTTGCCTTAGGAGTTGTTCGTCTTATGCATGCGAGCTCGAAAAATTACAAAGCAGACAGTCATTTCCGTAACTTCGGAAGGCTGCTGCGGAGTGCGGCGCCGAGGCACATGGGATGTGGGGCTTTACAGACGAGGCGTGGGGGCCGGCCTGGTTTCCTAAAACATATTATATAAATATAAATAAATATAATATATATATATAATATACACACACACACACACACATATATATATATATATATGCATGCTATAGATAGTAAGTCCCCAAACCTTGTTATTCTACTCATGAAGGCCGTTTATATGTATATATATATATATATATATGTATGTATATATAATATGCAATATATATATATATAATATACAATATATATATATACATACATACATACACACATATGCATATATGTGTGTCTGTGCAGTAGTATAGAGAGCTCTCTGGGCAGGATTTCGACACCCGCTTGCGCCGCGTCTCTTCTGCTGGCCTCGGTGGTGCGTAGTTCCATGGACCACTTCTACAGTGCACGCTTCAGCAACTAAGATGTGTAAATGCATCCTAGGCGGCAGGGCCTGTGGTATGGAAGCGGACAAGTTTCAGTAATTTGTGCTGGGACCTTTTAAGGTCTCTGTGTCACATGCAACAATTCGAGGTGCACAATTCGTTTGCAAAGGCTGCACGTGGTGCCGCTACTGGTAGAAATGTAGAAGCTCTGACACTGTGAGGACGTGTATACTGCTTAGGTGGAGCAAGCTGCAACTGCTTTCCACAACCTGAAGGATCTGCACAGAAGTTGCCCCTATAACTTGTTCGACGAAGGCTGGCCAACAGCATGCTTGAACCCCAGCACAGGCTCTTTCTTGAGCGCTGCAGCTTGTGGGAAGAAGCAGAGCAACAAGCAAGCAATTGGTTCGGTTCCGAGGGGCTTTGAGGGGTAAGGCCAGATCCCTGCGGTTGAGCATCTGACGTTCCTTGCCGGAGTGTGGGTGTGCTCAAACTGTGCTATGCCTCGTGGGGGGAGCACAGTTGCACTACGGTGCCACATGGCCCGGTAGACAGCCGCAGGCCGGAGCAGCATGTGTTTGGGGTTTTCAGGTTCAGGACCTCTGGAAGCATGGAGCTCAGATGCAACGAAGGCGCCAGGACCGAGCCCTAGGATTGTAAGCCTTTTCGACAGACGAAGGAAGCACCCATGGCACTTTAGACTTTCGCTTTTCTCTAATGTAGGAACCTGATTGAGAAACCTTGGGCCTTTGTTCGGGTTCCTTATATGAATCCTACTATTTTGAGAGTATTTTGGGGTTATAGGCCCAGGGTTTCTTAATCAGGTTCCTACAATAGACTCCCAAGGCAGGCATACGCCAGGTCATTTGGCCCGCGCACAGATCCCACGCAGAAAGCCAAAGGCGAAAGGAAGCCAACTCCACTGAGCCAAGAGCCTCCTAGACTTTCCCGTCTGCAGATTCCTCAACCCTCCACCCTAAACATTGCTACCCGGGCTTGGGATTCGACAGCGTAGTGATCTGCATCTTTCAAGACCGACCTTACTCAAAAACCCGCTGATTCATTACAAGAAACCCGTACTTAATGCTGGATGGACATCGGGAAACGGCTTTTTGGCATTCCCCTACACAACCCCAATAGAAACCCTGAAAAAACCTTATGAAACCTCACAGGCCTTTATAAAGCCCAACAGTCTGAAAGGTTCACAAGCCTCATTCCGAGATCTAGGAACCCATCCCGGCACTCAAGCCTTGAAAGCCCCAAGAAGTCTGCATCGTTTCCTGTTTCGTCTTCCCACCCGCGAGAGAGATGAAGAGATGATTGAGTCCAACGGTCGGGCCTACCTGACCAGGCCTCACCAGGTCGAGCCTCCCTCCCTCTCCCTCCCTCGCTCTCTCTCTCTCTCTCTCTCCCTCTCCCTCCCTCACCCTCCCTCACTCAACCACCAAAGCCCTATGGAACCATCCTCCCCCCTCCCCCCCCTCTCCATTGGTCCGTCCCTTCAAAAAGAGCCTCGCCGCATCTCCCCCCTCTTCGTTGGTCCATCCCTTCAAAAAGAGACCCGCAACACCGAAGCCTTCCGGAAGGGAATGGGCCGATGGCGTGACTCCGTGTCCTCTGTGAAGTCGCCCACCGCCGAGGAGGCCGAGACAGGTAGCAGCTCACAGCCTCTTAGGCCATAGGGTTTAGGGGCAAGGGTTTAGGAGTCCAGGGTTTTGGGCTTAGGGTTCGGAGCTTAAGATCTTGGATTCAGGGTTTTGGGTGTTCCGAGCTTGGGATATAACGCCCTAGGAATCCTGGTGTGGGATTAGGGGTGTGCGGTTAGGGATTTAGGGTTTCGAGACTAGAGTCTCGAGTTTAGGGTTTCGTGGCTCCAAATAAGGGGCCGTAGCAATAATTATAGACCCGATATGCCACAGATCATGCTAAGATTTTGCGGTGTAAGGTAGAAAAAAATCTGGGTACTGGCTCTCACGGTGAACCGACAAACCGATATGGAGGTCTGAATAGTTATTCATCATTCAGGCCCCTATATCAAGCGGGATCTTTTTGCTCGTATAGTACTGCAAAGGGTGTGGTGTGAACTGGCCAGACGCTTCTGCATGAGAAGTCCCCAACCCCAAGCCTAGGCAAAGGAACGCCGGGCTAAGTCGTCCTGTTTTCATGTGCCAATTTGTTGGATTCCACTCCTAAGAGGGAGGCCTGCGCGGCCATTAATCATTAGCACCCTCCACCCCCAAAATCCCAAACACCTAAACCCCAAACTCATGCATCCCACAGTAATCGCAAACTCTTAAACGCCCTAATCTTGCTGAGCTGGTCTTTTCTAGTTGAGGCACCGCATAGAGTAGCCCCATGCTTCGACCATCCGACGAGTGCATGGGGCAGGCTGCGACTGTAGAGTCCCGATGTGAGCCCCGAAATATTAAGTCTTGAGTCCCAAACCCCAAACAGACGGTCTAGAGAGCAGGGCCACCAAATGACAAGTCCGTCAAAAACCGTCGTCTTAAACCCTCAAGCCCTGAGCCCAAGCCCAAAGCCCCCACTCTGAAACCACCAAGTCCTAAAACCTGAAACCCGACACACCAACTCTTAAAACCTATACCCTAAACCCTAAACCCTAAACCCATTATTATAAGCCCGAAGCCTTGAAACTATAGACCTCAGCTCTTAAACGCAAGAGCTTTATAGTAGGCCTTGAGCCTAAAATCATCGACACCAAGCCCAAGACAAAGCCCAAAACGAGCACCCGACGTCTGCCAGTAATGTAGGTAGCAGCCGGAATGACTACCAATAAATACTATTTCTCTACAGTTCCTTAGAGCAAAATGCGGTTCTTGCACGGTATACGCCCAAACCTTATTCAGACGATTCTATTCTTTACCAGGGCCCCCGCATAGTATTCATTGCCAGGCTCGGCCCCGAGGAAGTTTGGGTCTGCTGAAGCAGTCTGTGCGACACCCAGTTCCCAGAGACTCCAATAACTTGAGCTTAGGGTTGAAGTAGTAGGGTTTCGGGTTTGGGGTTTAGGGTTTAGGGTTCGAGATTGACTCTGAGATCCAGGCGGGTATGTACAAGCCTGTGCAAAAGGGTTCGAGATTCTGCAGGGTTTAGCGGTCAGAGGTTTTGTGTGCAGGTATAGAGACTCTGACAATGAGAGTTTAGGGTATATCTAACCGGGGGTGTCTGGTTTGTGTTCTGGTTTCTCGGGCTTTCAGAAGGAGTGTTTAGGGTCCGATTAAGGCCACTACGACGACGACCACTACTACTTCTACCTGTTTAATTTCTACGACTTCTAAATTTAAGTTCCAAGCTTTCAGTGGCTTTCCTTGGATGCACAGCCCCAAGGCCCACCACCACACTTGTGTTTCAGCCTACTGCACGCCTTATTCCTGCCATTTGAGGGGTTTCAGTATCCTCCACAGTTAAATTGATGAGAAGTGCAACAGTGCAACTGCAGAAAGAGCAGTTCATGTGGTCACTTTTTGAAAGACTAAGATGAGCCCTAAAGCTAAAACTGAGGGTGACTCACTTCCGAGGTCACGGGCTTCATGGCCGGAACAGGCGTCAAGGCATGGCCGTGGGTTTCGCGGTTTTAGGTATGCTAGCTTCCACGGTAATATCAAGTAATATCATGTTTCCTTGCTTTGAGTTGCACTGTAAGAGAGAGGGAATCCTGTGTTACGAGGCTTGTGGCGAAGCTAGGTTCTTCAAATGCCGAGTCTTGAGAATCTCAAACTTGACTTTTTCGTTCCCTGGCCGTAGGAATTCATCAAGAAGGGGTTCCCATGCGAAAGGTTTACGGGGTGCGTTGTGTCAAGGCTGTGAGTCGTGTCGTTGGAAGCTGGTTCCTTTTGCCTGACGGGCTGAACCTTTGACCGTGAGTAGGGGCCTCGGGTCTCAGGACATAAGCGTCATCTCCCTACCTCCTTCCCTCCCTCCCTGCCTGCCTCCCTCCCCCCTCCCTCCTCCGTCCCCTCCCTCCCTCCCTCCCACCCTCGCTGCCTCCCTCTCTTTGCCTACACGTATGGATGGAAGTTAGGCACGTGTCTTTTGTGTAAATACTTGGTTGCGCAAGTCTTGCAGTTCACCTACGGCCGATTCAAGGTACAGACCCGCTGATCAGACGTATAGTGTGCACAGACGCACTCGTTTTTTAGCCACGTGCTTTTGGTTTCTGCTGCTGTAAGCATGTGTACCCATGCAGAAGGAATCGGGCTCAACTTGTCAGGCCAAGGTGCTTCCCAGGTTTAAGTTCGCGGGTGTAGCGGAAGAGCGTACGGGAGGCATACTAAAGCATATTAAGACTTGTTACAATATTTAATATACTACATACCATGGTACTATGATACACTCGTACATTCTGCTCTGACCTAATACATTATACTCTATATACTCTATCTTGTTAAAGCACTTGGATCTTTCGGTTTCCAGACTTGTTCAGGTCGAGTCCGACTCGCCCAGCAAGAGGCATGATTTTGTGGTTTGGTTGATCGAGGATTTGTTCGGTTTACTTTTTCTATACTATACCGAGTTTTACAGCTTCTGGCCGGTACCGGTCATCCTCAGATGTCGAAGTTCTCATTGACTGCTAGAAGTACGATTCCTGCATCGTACATCAAGTTGTGCTAGTATAGTCCATACGCCGGCACCCGATTGCAATTCTTGAGTCCTGCACAACCAGCCTCATTCGCAGGCAGGGTGGCCGAAGGCTTCGGACCTATCACAGATGCCATTACAAAACGGTCGCCTTGAGTCACAAAGCGTGATGCGGAATGTAAAGGACGAAGTTCGTAGCAGTCAAGATTGCCGTAGCCGAAGCACAGAAGTACTCACACGAAGCGGAGTACGGGCGCAAGGTGTGAAGGAAAGCTGCAAGGATGACAAGAAGAGTAAGCGCACAGATGACGCATGATTTCGGAGCCAGGAGCGACACGAGCCTTCTTGAAACCACGCAATAAAAAGTGACCAAGACAGAAGGCTTTGAGAAGATTCGCCAGGACGTCCTGGTTTTCGCGGGGCTCACGGCCACGGTCCTCTCTGTCAAAGACAGCGGAGACTGCCACAGGCCCCGAGCCCCTGGCAACTTTTCCCGCTTTCAGAGGTTTCTAGAGGTTAGTTATTTCATGGGTACTACGCGGTTGAGGGCTTTAGGGATCTAGGATGTGGCTAAGGGCATGGGGGCCACATATGATAGGAATTCAAGACGCTTTCGGAATCCGAGTTGTCTTTTGTTAGACGAAACTGATTCTTGGCGGCCCTGCAGTTCATCATGGCTTCTTTATGTATGGTAAACCCAATAAAGTTGGAAACCGGATTAAGGCCAAATAGTGCTGGGATTCCCTATAAATTACTCTTAAGGATCGAGGCTATGGGGTTTCCAACTGTTGTGCTTTTACTGTAGTGTACTTGTTCGCGGGCTGCTTGCACCCTAAACACATTCGTGGCGCAGCGCTTCCCGGTGTAGGCCTTTAAGTACATGGGAGCCTATGATGGACCCTACTCGTAGGTAGCAAACCCCTCTGGCCCCAGGCCCATGACTGAAGCGATTCTTTGCAAGACTATGTGGGAGTTTCCGAAAATAGGGGAGCCTAATATAGTACTCTAAATAGTAGGATCCTTATTATATGGACCCCCAAATAAGGTACCCCCAATTTATGGAAACTCCCATGTCTTCAAGCCTCAAGGCCCTGACATGACCTGTAAACCCTACCATTAAGGAGCGAACCTGGGACCCTAAATGACTCATACCCCTCAAAGCCCCGGAGGCCTAAGCCAGCAAACGCCGTAGATGCCTTCAACTCGAAGTCCGCTCCACAAGGAAACCGCTCCAACCAAACCGTGAAAACAGGCCAGCAAAAACTGGACCCTGATTCCATGAGGGCTCTGGGCCCTCAAAAGATCGAAGAGACGGGTAAGAGCGATAATACCGGCAATATTGATCTTTTATTAATTGTAATGTTAAGAATAATACCATAATAATCGCCATAATGATAATAATGATTGTGATGATAGTGAGGCCCATCCAAGCCAGGGAAAGAAGGTCGGATGCTGAGCTGCTAAAGCGTTTTAGTTCGGGTTCGAGAGGGGTTTTAGATTGATTTTATCAGGGTTCTGCAGGTGCTCTAAAAGGGTTTGATAGTTTTCCTGGGATGTCATAGGGGGGGTATACTAATGCTCTGCAGGAAAAATTTGAGCGCTGGCATAGCTTTTATAACTATAAGTGTTCCAAAGGCTTTACCACGGCTTTATCACGGTCTTAGAGGGGCCTTGAGCAAGGGTTCCGCGTAAAGGCCCCTTGCCGCAATTCCAGAAGTATTCTTTCATCAAGAGTCCGGAGATTTTGCGATTCAGTGTAGCTTCCATGTGTTGTCGCTTCCTAAACCTGCATCCTTACCCGAAAGTCTTTTGCTGCACTTCGTGTGCCTCTCTCTTGCCAGTGCAGCAGCGCGATGTGTTGAGAGTTTGCTTGCTTCGGCGGCTTCATTCGGTGTAATGCACATGGCAGCATGGTCATCGTCGGTTGGCACTCGGCCAGCATTCAAGAACACTTCTGGCGACCCTTAGGGCAATGCACCACCTTGGGGTTGGGGTTACTTGTGGCGTCTCTTGGGTTTGTATCCTTGCGACCTTTTCTGTTTGTTTTAATATTGCAAACCTGCCCTAGTTGCTCCACCCTGAGGCCTGAATTCGCCATGATCTGTCACAGCTCAGTTTTCCCGGGCTTCTCCGATCATCATAGCCAAATTTCGCATCTTCTCTGCCGGTGGCACCGGCCAGAGAGCAAAACCAGCCACTGTGTTTTGTAGCAGACGCCCCAGAAAGCCATGAAGCCCCAAACCAGTATACATATATGATTCTTTAGCATATAATTATATATATATACTTATATATATATATACTTATATATATATATACTTATATACATATATATATATATACACACACTAGAGGATGCAACGGCAGAGACTGAGAGAGAGAGAGAGAGCTATATATATATATATATATATATATATATATACATACTGCTGAGCCCCACACCATGCGAAAGCGGTGCGCGGGGGAACCCTAAACCCTAAACCCTATACCCTAACCCCTATACCCTAAACCCTAAACCCTATACCCTAAACCCTAAATTCCCATACCCACCCTTTTTCTAGGGTGCCGACGACGTCCGGCAGTGATTGACACCATTACTTGGATGGACAATGGGTGGAGCCATTGGAGAATGGTCAAATTCAGCCCCTAGGGCTGAGCCATGCCATTGGGCCACCTGGGTGGCGCCCATNCAGTGATTGACACCATTACTTGGATGGACAATGGGTGGAGCCATTGGAGAATGGTCAAATTCAGCCCCTAGGGCTGAGCCATGCCATTGGGCCACCTGGGTGGCGCCCATATTTTCAGAAGGGGAATTCCCTCGATTCTTCAGAGATTAGAATACCCAAACCCGACGATAAAAGCCTTTGGTGGGCATTTCCTTTGGTCCCTAGCCCCCTCCCCAGCCCCCCCTGGCCCCTAGCCGCCCCTGCCCCTAGCCCCCTCTGGCCCCCGGACTCCAGGGCGGTCCAGGGAGGGACCTGCCCAATTTCTGTGCTCGGGTCCCCGCCCCCTTGCCAAGGGGCCGCCCCTTGGCCCTTGCCGGCCCCCTCCAGGCGCCAGCCCTAAACCCAAAAAGGTAATATTTTGGGTGGTAGCCTGTGTAAGCTCACAGCGGGGGGGGGAAAGAAATAGAAACCAATTTGTAATTGTTTTCTCAGGAGATTGCAACTTTGTGTCTAAACGTGGATATGCCGCCCCCTCACACCCCTGGGAGTGTAGGGGCGCCATCTTACNGCAACTTTGTGTCTAAACGTGGATATGCCGCCCCCTCACACCCCTGGGAGTGTAGGGGCGCCATCTTACAAAGAAAATACTGCCGCTGCGCGGCGAGACGCCCTATACCCTAAACCCTATACCCTAAACCCGAAACCGAGGCCCCGAGGAGCCCGGCTCGCCGGGCTCTGCTCCGGTCTCTCCGAGTTCTCCCGGCAGCACTCCCGAGGACCCGGACGTCTCTGGGGGGTTCTATAAATACTTTGGTCGGTGCAGTCGGCTGCCGGCGGTCGGGGGCCCAGCTCTCCGGAGGTCTTCTAACAAGGGTTTAGGGTTTATAGGGCCTTCGTAGGTGATATAGGATTACCTATACTATTTTGGGGTTCCTTATTATTTATGGTATAATGGGCCCCGAAGCCCTATTCTAACTAAGGCCCCTATAGTATACAGCCTTCCTAGGTGGTAGGTTGTTTCAAGAACTCAGTTGTTTTAAACGAAATGCTTCACCGCTCGGTAGTGGGCCCATGGGTGGGCTGGGTGAACACGTAGGCGGCTCGCGCCATGGAGCAGGGCGACGGTGCCTTGTAATTAGAGGGCATCGGAGGCAGCGGCGAGCTGCAGCTATCCTTGCATAGCTTTCCGAGCCCCAAATCTGTAGCCCGTTTGGCCGCACCGAGATTGCCTCAACCAGTCCTTACTGCCCTCTCCCCGCACATCCTCATGGCGCGCCGACCCATCGTTGGTGGCAACTGGAAGTGCAACCCGGAAAGCATGAGCAAGCTGGATGGGCTCGTGGAGAACATGAATGCCTGCGACGCGAGCAAGTGCGACATCTATGTCTGCCCATCTCCACTCCATGTCGCTTACGTCTGTTCCAAGGTCAAGGCTGGCATCAACGTCTGCCCCCAAAATTGCGGCTAGGCCGTTCTGGCAAGTAATCGCTAGGTTAATGTCAATGCATCATGGCATTGTATAGCCTGAGAAGAAGCAGAACATATCAGCGTAAACTTTACGCCGTTTAAGCCTTAAGCCCTAAACCGCTGTAAAGCCTAAGCACTAAACCCTAAGCCATCCAGAATCCGAAAGGGATGATTGCCTGTCCGACCTAGCCAACCCTGCCATGCGGGCTCGTCCTTGCGAAGTAGGAAGCAAAAAAGCCGTCCTAAACCCTAAACCTCCAAACCCCTAAACCCCTAAACCCTAAGCCCCAAACCCCTAAACCTCTAAACCCTTGTAGCAACCCTGGTAGCCAAAACCCAAAAACCCCCAAACCAAAAACCCCTAAAGCCTAGACCCCTAAGCGGCCCAGAAGATCCCAGGCAACTTCAAGGGCTGCGGTGCTTACACCGGCGAAGTGGCTGTCGAGCAGATGAAGGACTTGAAGATCGAGTGGGTTCTGACCTTAGCTTCTAGCTTTTATATCTATCTATCCATCTGCCGACCTATTCTATCTATCTATCTATATCCATATATATATATAGTATGTGTGGGGTGCAGCGCTGCTAGGCCCCCCCGGCCCCCTCCACCCCATGGTATTCCCCCCTCCCCCAGTGGTTCCCTGTGGTGTGGATTCCCCCCTTGTCCCTCCCTCGAAGATGGTGATCATGATCCCCGTCCTCACGCTACTCCGCTCAAGAGTCCTGAATGAAGGTCATTCAAGCACATGCTCGGGCTGAAACTCGACATAGAATGACAACTGTCGATACAAACTGCGAAAATCTACGAAAGAACATCAACCCAAGTTTCCAAATGAAAGCAATGACAATGCGGTACCTCAGGGCAGAGCAGTATAAGAGCAGTCGTGCTACCGACAGTCAGCTCGGAATACCAGCATGCAAGAAGCCTTTCAGCGAAATTGTCCTCAGCAACATCGCCATCATTCTCAGCTGTGTGCGGGGGTGGGAGGGGCGGGGGTTGCGCGATTTTGCACGAGAGTTCCAAATGAACGTCGACGGCTACGAAGATGATGACTAGTGCCAACGTCCTAAAGCCCTACGCCCAAGTCTTCTGGCACCGACAAGAGAGCACTGTAAGGTCCTGATCGGCCACTCCGAGCGGCGTGAGTACTTCCAGGAGTCGAATGAGCTGCTCCCGGACCGCATGAAGTTCTGGGCTGTATATGACAGTGTGACAGAAAGGAATGCTATGAGTGGCACTACAAGGGTTCAATGATAAGGGGGTCATGGTTTATGAGGCTTCAGACTTTAGGATTCCAGAGGGTACGGCTTAAACCTTGAAGGCTTTGGGTTTTTTCCATTGTCCCTGGCAATCTAAAGCTAACCGTAAGGGCTTGAAAGAGGATGAAGGAAGGACATTCAACTTGTGCAACACGCCATGGTTCTTGGTTAAACAGGCTATAGCTGCTACTGGTTGCTATACACCTTTGTCCCTTTCCAGTGCCGTAGAACTCGTATAGTACCCCACCGAAACCCCAAACTCTAGAAGGCCGGCCCTAAACCCTAAACCCTAAACCCAAATTTATGTGGAGCCTTGCCTGCCGTGTGCGAGTGTGAGCGTCGAAACCCAAATTTTAACAAGGCTGGCTGAGAAGATGAAGTTGATCCTGGACTCTGGCATGAAATGCGTCTACGCCATTGGCGAGAAGCTGCCGGAGCGTGAGAAGGGCCTGGAGGCCACGATGGCTGTCCCTGGGATCCGGTTAAGGAAGGTATTCTAAGACTAGAGGGTCCTGCAATAAAGAAGGCCATGAAAAGCATATTGTGTATTTTATGTGCTTACAGAGATTTCTTGAAGTAAGTTCTTACCATGTACTATACTATGCCCTCTTTTGCATGACTTTTCTTATGCTAAGTCCTAGTCGGCTAAGCAACCAGGTCTGCATCGAGCAGCTCGAGAAGGTCAAGGGCTTGCTTGACCCGGCGAAGGTCGTCATTGCTTACGAGTGCCTGGGCTTCCAGCAGTACGCGTTGGGGGTGGGGGTTAAACCGAACAAGACGGCAAGGGAATCCAAAATTAGTAAGAATATTCCCGTATGCTCCGTATAACATGTGCATTATATCTATATCTATATGTGTGTATAAATAAATAAATACATAAATAAATAAATAAATATATATATGTATATATCCACAGAAACGCATACCCATACAACAATGGACCCCAAACCCTTCCTTTGAGGGGCTACTAAACCGAGGCCCGTCTGGGCCATTGGCACCGGCGTGACCGCGACGGCCGCACAGGCCCAGGAGACGCACGCGGAGATCCGCAAGTGGATTGCAAAGAACGTCAGCGAGGAGTGCGCGGCCGGCATCCGCATCCAGTACGGCGGCTCAGCCAATGCCAAGAACGCCCCGGAGCTCTCCGCCTGCCCGGACATCGACGGATTCCTGGTCGGCGGCGCATCCCTGAAGCCAGAGTTCAAGGACATCGTTGATGCCATCAGCGCCGCCAAGTCCGCCTGATGACCCGGCTGTAACGGTGCGGCTTTTCTTGCTGCCGGCATAGGTCGGCGAGCATTTTGCCTGATGTAGACCCCTGATTGACAAAGCAGCTCTTAAAACCGCGATCCCCATTGCTCCTTTCATGTCAGTCCTTTGCCAGCCTTGTTTAAGCCCTTAGTTATTATAGTGCTGTTATAAAAAGGGATCTACCTTGTGATATACCCCATGAGCGTTCATGAAACCCTACAAAACCTTTCTGGGTGTTCCTTAGACATCATCTCCATGTTTCTGGTAATGCAAAGCCAAGGGGCCAGTAAACATATGTCTGTTCTATGTGGGCTCAAGGGGGCTTACCTTTAAACCGTTCTAATCCCGATAAGTTCCGGTGTGCTGATCTGCCCCAACAGCCAGGTTCAAGGGTCTACATTTCCTTTTCTCTTGCGCAGAAGCCTGGGCCGGCGCTAGGGCAGGATATCTACTTGGAAGCCACGCGACAGCCCAACACAAAACCTTAAGCTTGAGATCTTTGGGTGTAGGGGTTTAGGGGTTTAGGGTTTAGGTTTTCGGGGCCTAAAGCTGTATACAGGCTGAAACCTTAGCTTTCAGGGGTTAGCAGGCCTTGGGGTTTGGGCTCCGACAGCCCTGGATCAGCAGAAACATAGAAAGTCGCAAGCGCCTGATTTAGGGTTTAGGGTTTAGGGTTTAATGAGCTGGGATCCAAGGCTAAAACCCTCAGGCATCAAGCCCTGAAGCCGGGAATCCTAGACCGTGAGAACCTTGAAGAGTCCCCTAAATCCTAGACCCTGAAAAATGTGTGGAGCCCTAGCTATAGTCTCCTTCGGAATTATTTTTGGCTTTTCTTCATATAAACCTCAGAGAAGACTAGGAATATTCTGTTGTTAATATGTTTTTTTTTGGGGGGGGGGGTATAGCTAGAGCATCGAAAGCCCCAAGAGTCGGTAGCCCGGTCCGCTTCTGCTCGCCTGCAATCCTTTCCGGGATGCTTTTCGGGCGTTTCTCCTCTCAGCTGAAGGAAAAAGGTTAGGATTAGGATCCGTCTATAGGGTTTGGGTCTTATATATGCAGGGTGACAGGGTGTAGTGTTTAGGTCTTGTATATGAAGGGTTTGGGAGGTTTTCTAGGGTCTCGGCTGGAGCTTTGCCTTTACTGGAGCTTCACGGTTTTGGAGGCGTCTGGAGCTGTAGGGCTTCAGGGTTTCTTGGGCCATGAAGTTTGAAGTTTCCAGGCAGGCAGTGAGGGTCTTTGTGTCTTGGTGAGCATGTAAGCCTGCTATTAGCCTGCCCGTTAGACCGGCACCTGGGACAACAGCCAGTTCACAAAAGCAGTCCTGCACAATCCTTAAGTGTACTTTGCGATCATATTCTGTTCTTTTAGTGTAATGCAGAAGCGTGGATCGGAGCACAAACCCCCCATCACTCAACCCCGAACCATTGACGTCACCCTAGTGCTGACAGCCCAGCCCGAGTTTTTGTTTCACGTACTTGCAGGCACCATTCAGAGTAGTATAGTGGGTGTAGTATAGTATTGTAGTATTGTGTAAAATAGTACACGAGCAAGGTCCAGCCTGAGCACGCCATCTCAATTGCGGTGAAAGCTGTTACTCCTACCTGGTGTTGCTTCTACGAAGTTGGTGTCATTTATCCCTTAGCCGTGTCATATTCTTGTTCGTGCCATGCCGCTGGTGCAGATTGCACATTTTTGCTCTCCTTAACGGAAAAGTTATGAAACAACTTGGAAGGCTGGGGTTCAGGGCTTTAGGGTTGTAGCCTTAGCTTTACACACTAAATGAATCATGAAATGCCGAACCTTAATCCAATATGAACCCCACCACTGTAGTATCTGCGGGGTTCCCCTGAGCT
This sequence comes from Symbiodinium sp. clade A Y106, assembly GCA_003297005.1. Lineage (NCBI taxonomy): Eukaryota > Dinophyceae > Suessiales > Symbiodiniaceae > Symbiodinium > Symbiodinium sp. clade A. Next base: position 57,929 of record BGNK01000891.1, read on the forward strand.
CTTAAACTTATACCCAATCCAAATGTGAAGAAGGAGTTTGCTGTGGCTAGCCAGATCTTGGAAGGCCTGCACGGCATTGCCATGCAATCGGGGCTTTTGTTTTCAGGATTGTGTTTCATTTCTAGTAGTTTAGTTTTTAGTATCGCATCTTTGTTTTACATAGTTTTGCGGGGCTTGAAGGCTTATGGAGCCTGCCTCTTGTCGGGGCACTTCGACAGCAATGTTCGTCGTACCCTGAACCACAAACCCTCATCCTTAACCTCTGAACGCCGAAACCTACAAAGCGAAGGGAGACGTTGGCCCTGTCCACCCAGGCTTCTGGTAGAAAAAGGATTCTCAAGAGACATAAACTGAAGCGGCTTTGAACCCGAAGCCCGAAAGCGGCTTATGTCTTGGGTCGATTTTCAGATTATCAGCTGTTGCCGCGACTGCTGCCATTCCTCCCAAAACAACAAACCCCGGCATGTATTCATAGTAGACCAGTCGTCGTGAAGCCTTGCGTGCCTCGTGCGAGCGTGAGAGTCGAAGCAAAAAATGCTCTTCCTGAAAACCCTAAACCCTAAACCCCTAAACTCTAAACCCTAATCTGGCGAGTTGCCAGCAATGCGAGAGGGAAAAAATCTGGCGAGGCATCTACGGAAAGCGGCTCGAAGCCAACCAGGCCTACATGGGAGCAGATATGGGAGTCTCCGAAAATTAGGGGTACCTTATTTTGGGTCCTTATAATAAGCTCCTACTATATTAGAGTACCCTATTTTCGGAAACTCCCATATAGAGGTCGACAGCAATAGCATCATCCGTTCTAATCTTATTCTTTCTGAGGGCTTAGTAGGAAGAATTAGTAGGAGTATTCCCTTGCAGTCGTCGGTATGCCGTTGGTGCAGGTTAGGGTTTTGGGGCTAAGGCTTTACAGACTGGTTGGTGGCCGGAGCTTTTGGGATGCTGATGAGAGCAAAGACACCAGAAGTGGTGTAGCTGTAGTATTTAGCAGAGGATCCACAAGCAGAGCTTCTGCAGTAGTACTGTTCGGAAATGCATTTGGAGTCTCGTGTGGGGGGCTGGGGGCTTAGAAGCCCTGAACCTGGATGCTACTCTCTGCTGGCCGAGGTGATAAACTCCACCCGCAATCACTGGCGTTTTGCAGACCCTAAACCCTAAACCCTGTAGTTAAGAGCCTTTAGGGCTTTAAGAGCCTTTCAGGCTTCAAGGTTTGAGGGGTTTTGGCTTCAGGGCAAGTTTCGATCCTGCAGCATTCCAAACGACAGCACCCGCAGCAAAGAAACCTCATTGAAGAACCTCCATAGAAACCCTCAATCCTGCATGAAGTAGAGGGGGTTCAAGAAATGGAAGGGGTGCTGGCACAACACCATGGCTGGCATATGGCGCGGGATTGCAGACAGTGGGGGGATGGTCGAGAAGCCGCATGCAATTCCCCAACATCCAAAGCCTACGACTCCAAGCTCCGCCGCGCAGCCTTCCTGGAGGCTGTGGATCTGCTTGCTGCTGTGCCAGAGAACAGATCTCAGCTTTTCCCGAGGTTTTAGAGGTTCTTCAGGGTTTCAATGGGGTTTGTGGTTTTGGAGGCTTTGGGGTTTGGGGGTTAGGAGTTTAGGGGTCGATTGCGCGCCTTCAGTGACAGCAACGACGCAGTTGCCAATAGAAAGCAGTGTTCTGGAGATTTCTGGAATAAATATTGATGCTCTCCTTGGGCTGACTAGGATCCAAAGGAAAGGCGACAAATTCGAAGTGGTCTTTGCTAGTATTGCTATGCTGGAAGCAGCCTTAACAACACCAAAAGGGGTAAAAGGGGGTAACCTGAAACTGAAAACTGCACCCCTACCCTCTAGGCCCCAGGCCTTACGGCGTATTGAAGATCGGTCCGAGTGTGAGTGATTGCATCCTCGAGCACAAAAAACGCCAAGGATTGGACGGCTGGCCTTCAACCCTAAACCCCCAGCAGGCCTTCAATAACCATTATATTTCGCTGAACTATACCTTGACCCTGCAAACCCCCCTCAACCCTAAATCCTAGAGCCCTAAACATCCTCGCCTGCTTGTCTAGTGTGAGTGCTGAAAGCCCTAAACATTCAGGCCCTGGTCTGTTAGACGCCAAGGATTGGGTGGCTGGTGGAGTGCTACTGCATGACACCGGTGCAGCCTGGCTGGCGCAAGAGCGCCTCGCCTTTGGAGTTCTTCAGTGCGGGCGTTGACGGCTTAGTAGTTGAGTTTCCAGGGTTTTATGCCTTTTTATGCTTCAGGGTTTTAAACCCTAAACCCAGAATCAGGGTTTCTTGTCGCACTGGAGTCCAGTGTGCTTTAGGGTTTCGTCTCTGGGGGTTTTGGGGACGACTTGTTCGTAGGGGTGTGCAACTTGAGGCCAAGACTGTATTTCACCTAAGGAGTTTTCAGGGTTCGAGGGTTGGGGTGTATACGTTAGCCAGCCAACCAACCAGAACCTACTTTTTCGTAGAAAAGTCGTCGACATAAGGGTTGATATCAGAATCCCAAATAAAGTATGTAGGTTGTGCTAGCCAAGGGTAGAGTTTTGTTCTGGGGAGCTTTAGTTTTCAGGGTTGCGGCCTGACTGGGCGTTTCAGGGAGGAGGGGTGCGGGATTGCGGCTTCGCTGTTGACATCGGAATGGCTTGTGCCGGTACTTTGAGCAAGAACCATACAGTCCCAGTTTGGTTAGGCCATGCTAGGGAAGATGAGGCCAGAGTAGCGTAGACTACGCCACGCCCTCCAAACCGTGTCCAAACCTGATATTTTAAATATTCAGGACTTCAACAGGCCTTGTCAGAGTTGAGCCCGCCAGACACCAAAGAGCGAAGACAGAGAGAGAGAGAGAGGGGAGAGCAAACCTCCGCGCATGATCATGCCCGATATACGTCAAGATCTCTTGCAGAGTGGAAGAAGCAGCGAATGCGCAGTCCCAAGTCTGCAAACCCAAAAGCTTTCGGATGAACCGGACGGCTTTCAAGATTTCGGGTTGCAGCGAGGAGTTTAGAAGTCAGGTCTTAGGTTTTCAGGCAACAATATGCCAGCATCCAGCGATGGAGCAACCGCAACTTTAACAACAAATTCACGCAAAGTGGGCCCTAACCCTGTGAGCTTTTAAAGCCGGTATTGAACCCCGAAGTGCTAGATATTCAGGTAAGGTGGCTCCTGGAGATGTGCCGCTCTATGCGGACGAGTCCACCGGCAAAGTCTTCGAAGCGATGCCGTGTATCAGGCAGCCTGAGCAATAGGGTTTAGGCCGTTTAGGGTTTGGGGGGGTCCAGCCTTCAGCGTTTCAAGGTTTTGGGGCTTGGGTTGTGCCCGGATCGTGAAAGAAAGAACGCCGAAAACGCAGGCCTGTGTGGCAAGATAGTGTAGATAATATTCCTTCGGGTTTCTGAGCTTTAGTTATACTACAAACGAGCCCAAACCCTCTTCGAATTATTGAGGCCCCTACAGTACAGGAAGCCGGCCAGCCTCTGAGAGAGTTCTCGCAGTATAGAGGCCTTAATAGTTACTTATACTATGTTGGGGGTTCCCTATTAGAGTTCTAGTATAGTGGGCCCCCCCAAACCCTATTCTTAATTATTGAGGCCCCTATAGTAGCCAACACCATGCGACAGAACCACTGAAAGGCCGAAGTTCCACTGCGACTGACACGTTTGTGGGTTTAGGGTTTAAGAGCTTAGGGTTTAGGACTGCTATAGGCCCCATAAGCCTAAACACCAAGCTACTGAACCGTTAACCGCAACCCCAAGTGCTCCACAACTCTCGACAATGACATTGAATACTTCAACTGGTCCGGACAGTAGACCTTCAATCAGATTTCAACTTCCTTGTTTCACCAGTATAGACGTCGCAGCGATACAAAATCCTATCAAAATCCTACCGGGACCCTATATTGACTATCTGAACCTCCCCAGCACCCTAGTTTCTCTTACAGTAGAAGCCAAAAAGCTGGAAACCCCATAGCCTCAATCCTTAAGAGTAATGTATAGGGAATCCCAGCAATATTTGGCCTTTATCCGGTTTCCAACTTTATGGGGTTTACTGTATTGGTGAATAGCTTCCACTCCCACTTGCCAGGGACTACATGCGACTGGCGGAGTGTGCGCTGCAAGCAAGGCAGAAGCCGGAGGCCGGGTCAAGGGCTTCTTCTTAAAGGTTTAGGGTTTTTAGGGTTTAGGGTTTAGGGTTTTTAGGGTTTAGGGTTTAGGGTTTAGGGGTTTAGGGTTTAGGGGTTTAGGGGTTTAGGGTTTAGGGGTTTAGGGTTCAGGGTTTCTTACTTAGTAGCTGGGTAGGTAAACCTTTAACCTAACCTGTTGGGGTTTATATTATACTAGCATAGTTGAACAGGTTAACCTTTTTATGGGCTAGGGTACTCAGCCCATCTCAGCTTAAGGTTGTTTTGTGCTTCAAGGGCGTCGAGGGGATCGGGCCAAGAGGGTTTCTTTGGGTTTAGAGGAGTTGGTTCCTGTGTTCTTCTTGAGGTATGAGGGTTTAGGGATCTCACGGCGTAGATTCTTTGGGGCTTTGGAGTTGTGTCTGCACGGTAGGTATACTATACCATCACGCCTAAACCCGAAGCCCTGAACAACCCTCAATCCTAAACATTGCACAACCCAATTTCAGTTCCGAGCCGTTTACTTAAATGTAAAATTAAGACAAAATCCACCAGGAACACGTTGCATGTGTCAGCACAGCAGGTGTGCAGCCCATGCCACACCGATAGGATGTGCTGGGGGGG